>CM061067.1:61847335-61911684 GCA_030762895.1 Sophora flavescens | reverse complement strand
TCAAGACCTGCAAGATTATCTTCTAGATCTGATAGTTCTTTATCAGTCTTTAATCCATCATTGAATTTAACATGAACAGATTCTTCAATAATGCAAGTTCTTGAATTGTAAAATCTAAAAGCCTTAGACATTCCAGAATATCCTATGAAAATACCTTTATCTACCTTAGAATCAAATTTTCCAAGATTATCTTTGGTATTCAGAATAAAACATTCACATCAAAAAGCATGAAAATAAGATATGTTGGGGCTTTTTCCTTTCCACAATTCATAAGGAGTCCTTTTTAGAAAAGGCCTAATAAGTATTCTGTTTTGTACATAACAAGCAGTATTTACAGCTTCTGCCCAGAAGTACTTAGGGAGATTATTTTCATTGAGCATAGATCTAGCCATCTCTTGCAGAGATCTATTTTTTTCTCTCAACCACTCCATTTCTTTGTGGAGTTCTAGGTGAAGAGAAATTGTGAGAGATCCCATTCTCCTCTCAGGCTGTCTAAACTGCTCATTTTCAAATTCTCCCCCATGATCACTTATAAGGGTAGAAATACAGAAAGCCTGCTCATTTTGTACTCTTTTGCAGAATACTGAGAAAGCCTTAAAAGACTCATCCTTGTGTGTTAGGAAGAGTACCCATGTGAATCTAGAATAGTCATCAACTATGACAAATCCATATTTTCTTCCAGCAAAGCCGGCAACACTAACTGGTCCAAACAGATCCATTTGTAACAACTGAAGAGGCTTAGAGGTTTATACTTGGTTTTTAGATTTGAAACTTGATTTTATATGTTTACCTCTCTGACATGCATCACACAAGACATCTTTCTTAAAACTAATATCAGGCAATCCTCTCACAAGATTATTCCTTTTTAATTTAGAAATTAGTTTCATACTAGTATCTCCTAGTTTCTTATGCCATAATCATCTCTCATCCTCTTTAGACATCAGACAGGTTACACTTTGATCTGAGAGATCAGACAGTTCAATATTATAAAGATTTTGTTGCCTTTTAGATGAAAAGAGGGTTTTGCCACAACAGTCTTTAACTATGGATACATCCTTGGTAAAGGAAACATCAAATCCACTATCACATAATTGACTTATGCTAAGCAAGTTGTGTCTTAATCCTTTAACCATAAGAACTTTAGATATAGAGGGAAGATGGGGTTTACCACCAATAGTACCAATTCCTATAACTTTTCCTTTTTGATTCCCTCCAAACGCAACGTGTCCTCATTTCTTAAGTTGGAGGTCTATTAACATAGACCTTTCTCCTGTCATATGACGCAAGCAACCACTGTCCAGGTACCAACAGCGGTGTTTTCTTTGTCCTGTTGAGGACATCTGCAACAAAAATTATTTGATCTTTAGGTACCCATATTTTTCTGGGTCCTTTTTTGTTAGTTCTAGGAGTTTGTGAAGACTTCCTTCTCTTCTTATGGATACACTTAGACATAACATGTCCAGTTTTTTCACAGAAGTTACAGACAGGTGTAGATTTGGTTACAGTTGACTTAACAGATACTGTAGAAGCTTTAGTTGATACTTTATGATGTGTCTGATGGACATATCCAATACCTTCTTTGTTAAGAGAGTGCCTCTGACAGCCAAGTAGCTTAGTTAGATTGTCTCTACCATTAACAAATTTGGCAAGATCAAAAGTAAGCTCTTCCACTTTCTATTGAAGTTTTTCAACTTCTTCAGATGGTGATGTTTTACTTGAGATCTTAGCTTCATTAGACTTTTCAGTCTTTAGCTCACTGTTCTTTTTAGCCAGCTTCTCACACTCTTGAGATTTCTGTTTATGCTCACTAGTGAGCTTTACATACTCTCTCTTGAGGGATTTGAAGGCCTTAGATAAACAGTTGGATTCCTCCAGCAACTCCTCATAGACATCAAGTAATTCCTTATAGTTAGGATGTACCCCATCGTCTGAGTCTGAGTCAGTGTTGGCCAACAAATAGAGAATGGATTCTTCCTCTGTTTCTTCATCAGAAGATGTTGACTCCAGATCCTCCCAAGTATCCATCATTCCTTTCTTCTTCTTCTTCTTGAAGAATTTCTTAAAAGAGTCCTTCTTGAGTTGAGGACATTCAGCCTTGATGTGACCAGGCTTCTTGCACTCATAGCAGACAATTGGACTTTTGTCTGTTTGAGTGGATTCTTTGAAGTTCTTGTCCTTGTTGAACCTTCTAAATGGCTTATTCCATTTGAACTTCTTTTTCTATAGGAGAAGCTTTATCTTCCTGGTCAGGAGAGACAATTCTTCATCATTCTCAGAATCCTCGTGTTCAGATAGGTCAGCATCACTAGATGACTCGCCTGCCTTCAGAGCCTTGGTACTTGCCCTTCTTTGGTGCAACTTCGTCTCCAAGTTCTTGCTCATGAACAGTGAGTGTTCAAAGAAGTTCATCCATAGTCAAGGTAGTGAGATCCTTGGCTTGAGAGATAGCAGTAACCAAAGGTCTCCACTGTTTAGGTAGACTTCTCAGAATTTTTCCAACCTTCTCAGAGTTGGTGTAGACTTTGCCAAGAGATTTTAAACTGTTGATTATAGTTTGGAATCCTCCTATCATTTGAGCAACAGATTCTCCTTCCTCCATGACAAACAGTTCATACTTTATGACAAGTATGACAATCTTTAACTCTTTGACTTTGGTTGTTCCTTCATGTGTGACAGCTAAAGTGTTCCATATTTCTTTGGTAGAGTCACAAGCACATACCTTCTCAAACTCCTCAGGACTGAGATCACAAATGATGTTATATCTAGCTTTGTGGTTCAGCTCCCATTTTGTCTTTTTTGCAGTAGTCCACTGAGCTTTTAGCTTGTCAGAGTCATCAACATTCTTGGGAATGAATGGACCATCTGTAATGACATCCTAGAGATCAGAGTTTGTAGATAGGATGAATCATTGAAATCTATCTTTCCAATAGTTGTAGTTTTCCCCATTGAAGTAAGGAGGTCTGGTTAGAGAAGCTCCTTCAGTCTGGTGACTTCCACTTGAACTAGCTCCAGCAGTCATGTCTATTCTTTAGGACCTTTATTAACTCTACACTGTTAGATGCTCAACCCAGAGGCTGAGCTCTGATACCAACTGAAATAGACAACTATAAACATGAGAAGGGGGGTTGAATTGTGTTTATCAGAATTTAAACAAAGTTGAAAACTTTTCGCATACAGAAGCTTGGTTCATACGAATGGAAAGATACAAGACAGACAGGTGACCTGTCTGATGAAATTTTAACAGTGACTTAGGCAAGCACAGCACTTGACAAACAGATAATAAAACTAAAGAAACTAAAGAGTTTATAAGGAAAAAGAGATTGACACAATTATTTATCCTGGTTCACTTTTCAAAGCAAAGAGCTACGTCCAGTCCTTGGCAGCACCAAGTTTTATCTACTATAACTGATCAGGTTACAGACTCCAAGTATTATTTGCACGCCTAGCCTCTTCAGGCTCCAAGACAAGTATTCTTTGCGCACCCAGCCTCGTTAGGCTCACTCAGGTTTGTTTGAGAAATTTGGTTTGTAATAAATACAACTTCAGAAAGACAGATCTTTCACTAACACTCAGAGTGGTTTAAATGTAAAGTTGAGGAAAGTCTGCATAATAACTTCAAATGATTGAAGAATACAGAATGAAAGAATGAAGATATTAATGCGCAAAGTTATGACTCTTTAATGCTATATGTATTCTCTATATCTTCATCTTCAATGAATTATGTATTTATAGTCTTCAAGCATTTAAGATCCGTTAGAGACATTCTCTCAGATGTTGGCTTCAAGCAGAACTTCATTAAATGCAATAGAGTCATTCTGGGCAGCCATTAATGCAATAAGAACGTTGGTTATACTATAACTTGAAGGATCATGGCTTTATGCATCGTGAAACAGCCATATCAGAGTTGTGCAGAGAGCTTTTTGTACTTTGCTGAGTACAATTCTTTTTTTGTACAAGGACCAGAGGTACTAGGGAATAAAGCACGTTGGAAGCATTCCTTAACTGGTCTTTGGTTCTAATATCCGAGGTTACTTGAGAGAGGAACTTCTGACTTTTCTTGATAAGCGTGAGACTAAGTAGGAGAGAAGGCTTCAAGTCTCTTTCTGATAGGACAACTCACAAAAGCTTGTCAGGTCCTTGGTTCTTCAACGAGTAACCTCAGACAAGTGTAGGAACTCGTGGGGAGACAGGTTGAAACGTAACTTGAAAGAAGTCAATAATCCTAGTCAGCAGACACGTTGACTTTCGCTTATCCAGACAGGTAGTCACTTATATGAGCAGACAAATGATTCTTACTGTTTTAATCTGCACACTAGATAGACAGGTTAGCAACCAATATGAAGGCTAATTAAATCATTAACCAATGTTTAGTTCTCATCAAAACTTAGGGAAATGCACATCATACATTTTAGAGACTTAACAGTCAGATATTACAAATTGAAGCACATAGAGAATATCACACTCTTCTCTCAAAGATGAAGCTCAATGGAAACTTGGATTTACGTATTTGTAAATTCAGAGTGATTAACTTATTAAAAAGTGTTTTTATGAGGTCCTTATATAGTGATATTAATAAATAGATCCGTTGGACAAATCATAGAAGTTGTTACAAGTGAAACAGATTCAGTTTTGAAAAACTGACACGAAATAATCAGTGTAGTACATCTGTGTATTCACACTTTTTTGAACTTTTGTAAAGCGCGTACGCAGATTATGTTCTTTGTACATCTGTGTATTAAATTGAATTTTCATCTTTTGCACACACGTACACAAATTACTATCTTTGTACATCTGTGTATACGATTGGTTTTTGAACTCCAACACACGCGTACACAAATTAGAATTTTTGTACATCTGTGTATCTCTTGCCCTGTTCTTGAATACACAGATTATAACCTTGCGTACATCGGTGTATATTAGCACACAAACCCAGGTCATTCTAGAACTCCATACACAGATTATGTACATCGATTATACATAAAAGCACAAGTTCTGAAGTGTCTGAATTGTTCTATACACAAGTGTATGGTTTTGTACATCTGTGTCCTCTTCATAATTTTCAGGAGACAGCTTCGATACACAAGTGTACAACACGCGTGTCCCTGGTTTTCACTTGTACTTTGAAAAATCAACTGAACATACACATGTGTATACCATACGTGTACAGAAAGGTTTTTCACTTGTAATTTGAAATTTAACTGATCATACACATGTGTACAACACAGGTATATATTTTCACTTAATTTCTTATTTCAATTAACATATTTTGAAAAACCTTTTTATTGAAAAACATTTAATTAAACTTTAGAAAATTTAGTTTTTCCTTAATTTTCCAAGAGCTTCACTTAAGAGATTGGTGTGCTATCCTTACAAATAGCATCTAAGAACTTAATGATCTTCATTCAATCTGGGTCTTGATGCTTTGTTCCTTGTCATATCCTTTGAATCTTTGAATCTTATAAACTCATTTGATCTTTGACATTGCTCTCTTTAATTCTTTGACTTTCCTCATCATGAGTGAACTTGCAAACACTTGAGCACTTTATTAGTGTATAATCAAATTGAAAAACTCATGCAACATTCACATTGTTTGTCATACATCAAAACCTCAAAAGGGCTTAGTCTTACAAGATACACCCTTTTAACCTTTTTTTTTTGGTTGTTGACAAAGATACACCCTTTAAACTTGAATAAAACATATAAGGAGAATATTTATAAATTATCATTAAAACAACAACAACAACAATATACAATCATAATTTGCTACAATGTTAAAAATATTTGACTCTTACCATAGCAATTTAAAAATAAAAGTTACACATATAATCTTTCTTTCTTTTTTGATCAATACACATAATTTGTTATTGATTGACAATGTAAAAAACTTTATTATAGTAAGAGTATATATATCAAAATTAATCTCTCTCTCTATTTATATATATATATATATATATATATATATATATATATTATTTGTTTTATCTAGATGATTCTAAATTTGATCGATGGTGTCTTTGACAAATTATTAATGCATTTGATCATTGGTCTGCATATTTTATCTATATGATTCTAAGTTTGATCAATGGTGCCTTTGACAAATCATTAATGGCATTTGATCAATGTGACTGATTATTTTGTCTATTGTGTTTAAAGCTCTTCACACTCATATTGACAAATTATTAACGGCATTTGATCTTTTATGTTATTATCATAAATAAAAGGAAAATGCAAACAAGTATCCTTAGGACATCGGTTAAAAAATTAAAAATAAAAAGTTTATATTGGAAAATGGTGCATTCAAAACATTGAAAAATCAAAAGTTACACATTACAATAAAAAAAATTCTATCATTGGATTAATTCCTTAACTACTGTCTTTAGGGTACTGGTTAGCAAGACCCTAATTAAAATACCAAGATGTGATAGGTTCGAGAAGTAATGGACTCAAACCCTTTAAGCAAGTGATTAGATGTTCGACTTCTGATTCTGGTGTATGGAAAAATAAGTTTGGGAGGGGACAATCCTTAAATGTCGTCCAGGTCCCTCAAAAGAGATTAGTCAATATTTACAACGGTGGATACTTCGTATTAATGACATGGTATCCAAAAAAATTATCATAATGAAAATCTGTTAATGATGTATTAATATTAACTATTTATTATAATGACTGTAACTTTTATTTTATTAATTGAAAGGATTATTTTTTAAATATGTTTAAGTTTAAATTAAATTATATATATACTTGTTCATTTATATATGAGTTTTCTTTTAAAAAAATTAATTGATATATATTATTAGTTTAAATAATTATATATTAACATTCATTAATATGTTGTTGCATCATTATTTATAAATTTGTTTAAATTAATAAGAGAATGATATAATAATAAATAAAGATGATAAAATATTATTAAATGTCAGTATAAACTTTTACAGTTAAGTCGTTAAAATAAGTAAACAAGATAAAAAGTGGTATAATTAATATATATATATATATATATATATATATATATATATATATATAATAAATCACATCGAAATTAAATATTTAAAAATTGTAGTGTAACAAAAATAAAGTGCATTTCACTTATATCTTCCTAGATTTTGTAGCATTTCAGTTAACAAAAATTAAATGTTAATTTCGTAGGATTTTATTTTTAAATATATAACTGTTAAATTCATGTTTTGTGGTTTAAAATTTTTTGTGGAAAATTATATACTAAAAAATGTTAAAAAATTATTTTATCTGAATCGTCGATCGTAAATTGTAATAAATATTAACTTAATAATCGTTTTATATTTTAGATATTACAATACAGATAATGATGTTTAAGTGTAAATAGTAAATACATATTGTCTCCTACACAATTTTAGTGTTAAAAATATAATTTTTAAAATAAGCCATGTACGAAGAATATAATTTTTTTTTGAAAATAGTCATTATAGTTTTATCGTGAATTTAATTTTAATATTAAATATACATTTTCAAAGCATCAACTGATTTCAACTTGATTTATCATTTTTACATGTAATTTATGTAAATACTAATACTAAATACATCACCATGATCTTCGTTATGATATAAATTTTTTTATTCCCTCTTAAAAATCAATTTGATTTATTTCTTTTCTTTTGCCCGTGCAAGTTGATCATTTTTAAAAATATATATTTATCTATCATATTTTTTCTCTCTTTTATTTGATTTAATTCTCCTCTTTTTCCATGCAAGTTAAGCATTTTAAAAAATATTTAATTATTTATCTATCATATTATTATTTTTATTATCTCTTGAAAATATATTTGATTCATTTATCCTAACCATCATTAGAAAATATATTTATCTATCATATTATTAAATTATGACTGCCCATTTCAATGCCCATTATTGACCTTATTATTTGATTCCATGTAGATTAATTTCAAAAGAACCTATTTATGTATATTATCATGCAGAATGTTTCTGACCTTGATTTGAATTAGATATGAAATCAATAAATGTGATTTGGTGATTAGCTAATTGGAATGGTAATGGGATATCAAACGTGATTGATGCACCTAATATTTTAAAATTTAAATTTGAAAATAGAGTATATTTCATGTCATTTTTTGACTTTATTACTACTTACACATTTCAATCCCCATTATTTTGCTTTATTACTTGATTCCCTACAGGTGAATTTCGAAAGAACATATGAATGTAATTATCATGCATAATGTTTTTGAACTTAATGATTTCAATTATATGGTTTGCATTAAATGTTAAATTGCTAATGGAATGATATATGGAATAACATTCAACGAGGTTATTCCTAAATGTATATAATATGGATAGATATCAAATGTTAAAATTTGAGTAAATATTATTTTTATTTGGTAGAATTATGAGCACCGATCATATTAATTCGTGAATTTAAAAGATTTATAAACTTCAATCATTTTAGTCCCTAGTGTCAACCTCAATCAAATTGATTCTTACATAAGATTGGTTAGATTTCATCCTAAAATAAAAATTAATTAATGTTAAATGGAGTTGTCTCATTGATATATAAGTCATATATCAAGATTTGAGGTGGATAATGTAGAACTTCCATTAAGGATCAATTTGATTAATATATGATAATTTCATATCAATGTTTATATTTTTAAGTATTAAAACACTGATTTACTTGGTAAAAAAAAATATAATCAACGTAGGTTAGTCTAAGTGGTAAGAAATTTGATTTTACTTAAGGAAAGTTTGAAGTTCGAGCTTCACCTTTTTAAATGAGTCTTTTTAACTCAATATGAATTAGTCGAAGTCTTATGTAATTTTAAGATACGGAAAATCAGGAAATGGTGCGAAGCAAGGAAATAGGGAGGAGAAGTGTTTTTTGGACACCTAAATATGGGGTTCTTTATTTTTTTTTATGTATTTTTGAAATACGCGTGTATAAAGAAAATAAAAAATATGTGATAGATAAAAATAAACAAATTTTTTTTGGTATAAAGAGATAAACACATGAATTTGTGTTTGTTGACATTGTTATATTTTACATTTTTTTAAGATCACGTACAACATATAAAATTTGTTGTTCAAATATCAGAACTCGATAGTAGAGGTGTTAATATCAAAACCGATAAAAAAATCGATAAAAAATTGAAAATCGAACAAAATTGATATCCATTGGATTTTTTTGGATCTTGTTTTGTGAAAATCGATCGGATCAAATATGATTTATTTATTTTATAGACATTTTATGAAATGCTATTACATTAATGTATCAACAAGTGTATATAGGTTTAAGATTTTGTTCTATTTAGCTTGTAATCTTGATTCTTTATTGTAATATAAATATGTAATGATTCGTCGGAAAAAATCGAATCAATCGATCAAATCCAAAACATATTTAATCAAATTAGATCAGATTTTTTTAAAGAAACAACTCAAACTAAACCAAATCATATATTATTTTAATCTCTGGATTGAATAATTTTTTATTTCAAAATCCATTCAATCAAACCCACCTATGAACACCTGTTAATCGGGACGTGACACACACATGTACACACCAAAACACAACACAACATCTTATCAAAAAAAAAAAAAAACACACAACCCAGCAGTCCACAACATAACCCGTCCATCCTGTGCGCACTGCGCAGTGAGTGCTCTTCCAAATCTCGTTTCTCGGGCCATTCCCCTGCACCAATATCGATGAATGTTTTCTCTTATTCCTGTTCTGCCCTTTACCCATTGAAATGAAAACGCAACTTGCTCCTCCGACTCCTTCTCTTTTTTCACTTCACTTAATTTTTTATTAAATATCTATATCTATATATATTAACTTGCCTTATTTTCGTTTTCGCTCATATCATGGATAGTGCTTCTCTTCTCTTCTCTTCTCTTCTCTCACCACAACAACACACTCCAATATTCCGTTCCATGCCGCTTCGATCTCCTAAGTCCTAACACAACAATCTCCTTCTTGTGATCAAACATCACAACCCAACCCATGTAAGCCATTTTTCATTCCTTTCCCTTTTCTCTAATCAAAGTTCTTTCTTTCTACACTTCCTCTCTCAATTTCTCTCTTTACTAATCCATTCCTTAACGGGTTTTGATGTGCTCTCCACCCCTTTTATTTTTTTGGCTTCATTTTCATTTTTTATTTTTGGGGTTTCAAATTTTTTTTTTATATGTGCAATTCCAATTGTTGAATATGGTTCCTTTGTAAGACCAGGTTCAATGGGTATGGATTGGGATCCATGTTGGATCTCTCGATTTCTGTTATCTTCTTATTAAATTATCGTTATCTTTGTTGCGTTGTTTAGTTTACTTTAACGTTTCTATTTGCTGATATTGGTTTCTGTGCTTTTTTTTTTTAATTTTTATGTATAGTTTATGATCTGGGTGGCTTCATCTTCTGGAGAGAGATAAAAAAAAAGGATTTTGACACATTCCCATTGCTTAAAATGTTGTTTCTTTGAGGGGTATTTCATGGGTTGAACTCGAAGAATCATGGGTAGCTTCAGCGAGGACGAAGAATGTCGGTTTTTCGATGCTCAAGAGGATGTTGTGTCCATTTTCGATGCAAAACCGGATGGCACTGCCACCCGTGACACTGATTCTACTCCTAGAGAAGGAATATACAACGGTTTTGATTATGAATTGTGGATTAGGAGCCCAAGGAGTGTGAGAGAGCGTAGGAGCAAGTTTATGAAGATGATGGGGTTGAGTGTGGATTGTATTGGACTTGAAAATTCAGTAGGTGTGTGTGGTGTTGAAGGGGAAGATGTGATTGATAGAGTGAAAGATAGTAGTGGGACTGTGAACAGAACTAGTGATTTTGAGGAGGGGTTCTGTTCGAGCCGGTCATCGATGTCTTGTTGGTCTACTGTGAATCCTTCAGAGGAGTTTGGTTTGGTGGAGAACTTGCCATGTCAAGATGGGGATTTGGAGAGGAGAGTAGGGTGTAATGTGGATCAGGAGGGGCAGCATAGGAAGACGAGTGATGGTGATAGAGATGTAGATTCGGATCGGTTGGTTATTGCTGAGGAACCTAAGGATTCTGAGAACACCTCTAGGGTGTCTGCTTCCTTACAACGTTCAGTGAGTAGGGAATTTAAGAAGCCTGATGGGGATGCTTTCTCTCGGAGGACGAATAGGGCTAGAAGGGGTTGGCTTAGAAGATTGCGGTCGATATCGTGCATGATGGATAGGCAAGGTGATACTGATAGTGGAGGGCAAGGAAGTAGTTGTGCATTCTCAGGGTGTAGGCTTCAGAAAGTTAAGGTACGTCAGTGCAGGAAGCAAATGAAGGAACTTTCAGCTCTTTACATGAGGCAAGACATCCAAGCGCATGAAGGTTCGATTTTGACCATGAAATTCAGCCCTGATGGGCAGTATCTTGCCAGTGCTGGTGAAGATGGCGTTGTGCGCTTGTGGCAAGTGGTTGTGGAGGATAGATGTAATGAAATTGACATTCCAGAAATTGATCCATCCTGCATTTACTTTACGGTGAACAATCTCTCTGAATTGACACCACTGTTTATGGATAAGGAAAAAATTAGCAAACTGAAGGGCCTGAAAAAGACTTCAGATTCAGCTTGCATTATTTTCCCCCCTAAGATCTTCCGGTTGTTGGAGAAACCATTGCATGAGTTCCACGGTCATAGAGGTGAAGTTTTGGATCTCTCTTGGTCAAAGAATAATGTGAGTGAATGTCATAATTTCAGTTATTTAGTGAACTAACCATACACTTAAGTATAGAGAAAATTTTGGGAAAATTGATTTGGTTTTTATCTTCTTTTTGGATGCAGTATCTTCTGTCATCTTCAGTTGACAAAACTGTCCGTCTATGGCATGTGAAATATGACCGTTGCCTGAAAGTTTTCTCACACAGTAATTATGGTGCGTCTTGCTGCATTTCAATTCTGATTTTCAGACTTATTGAGCTATTAGCCTAATTTGTTTTTGTATTTGATAATTTGTATAGTGACATGCATACAATTCAATCCCATGGATGAGAATTATTTCATTAGCGGATCTATAGATGGAAAAGTGCGCATCTGGACAATAGCTGATTGTCATGTTGTTGATTGGACTGATATTAGGGACATAGTGACTGCAGTATGTTATCGGCCTGATGGGAAGGTAACATTTCTTTTTACCAATTGCATTCTATAGAAACAAAGAGTTATAGAGGCAGTCATCTCAGATGAATATGAATGATCTACTTTGTACAGGGAGGGATTATTGGCACCATGGCAGGCAATTGTCGATTTTATAATGTATCAGGTATCATTTGTGTTACACGTTTCTCCTTATTTTCCTCTAGTTAAACCAGTTAGGTGTCTTTTGGTTGATTTCATAATAATTGCATTTGATTTGGATTTAAATTGTTATCTCGTTATGGTTGGTGAGTGATATAATATGGCTTGGTGGACCTATATCCTGCCAATGCTTAATTTCTCAATTTGTTTTGTGACAAGATTTTGTATTCCTCGAAATATTCATCTAGTTATCATTAGCATGTGACTGTCATTAGATCTGTTACAGCCACTTCAAGACTTGATTGAGCTAGGCCCTTAATGTTTCTGGTTTTCATTTTTGCTTGAATCAGAGAATCACTTGCAGTTAGATTCCCAAGTATGCTTACTTGGTAAAAAGAAACTTCCTGGCAGAGGGATAACCGGCTTTCAGGTATCATCCCCCTTCCCTTTGGCCTTTTCCCAAGTATTTTATGAATTTCTATTTCTATATAAGCTCTTTTTCTGTGATCAGTTGCTGACTATCTGTTATTTATTTCAGTTTCTTCCGCAAGATTCTAACAAAGTTATGGTTACTTGTGCTGATTCACAAGTCAGAATCCTTGATGGGCTTAATGTGATTGGCAAATACAAAAGTATGTTCCTTTGTCCATTTGTTACATTTATGAAGAATTTTCCTCAGTTCTCAACAGATCTGTACAACATTACATTCTTTTAAGCTTTAATTAATAGGTTATTTTTCTATTAAAATTGTTCTAGCATTTTTGTTGGCAAACTTAAATGCTGCGATGATAGCTTGAAGCTTGATGAGGCTTAGCAATTACTCTTATTATTGGTTCAATACCTCATTTGAATTTTATTTCCGTATATGATCTGCTCCTAAGGTTCTTTACATTTTGCTTGTAGGCCTTAGCACAGGGAGTGCAATGTCCGCATCTTTTACGTCTGATGGGAAACATATATTATCAGCCTGTGAGGACTCTAATGTATATCTATGGAATGTTAGTCAAGAAGAGTCTAATCCCACGAAAGTTGAGAAGATTAGGTCTTGTGAGCGGTTTTTCTCAAATGCATCTGTTGCAATACCTTGGCATGGTTTGAAATCTGAAAATACTGATAATGAACATCAATTGGATGTCTTGGATAAAAGATCACCTCAAGTTATGCATCTCAATCCACCTGCTTCTTTCTCTCTGGGCCAAGAGTTCTTCTTGGAGTCTTTTCCCAAGGGATCTGCAACTTGGCCTGAGGAGAAGCTTCCTGTTTCAAGCTCCAAGGCTAAAAGATTTGCCATGCATAAATCTGAATACAAGTTCTTGAAATCTTCTTGTAAGAGTACCTCCTGTTCTCATGCATGGGGTATGGTCATTGTGACTGCAGGCTGGGACGGGCGGATAAAATCATTCCACAATCATGGATTACCTGTACCCGTTTGAAAAGAAGTGACTTTTCCTAGGTTGGAGAATATAATCAAGATTCATTGCTTTGCTTGGGCAAATTGTCCTTGTAAAATTCCATGCTGCTGATGATCTTAGAGGCTTGAGATTGATGTTGACTTTGGCAGCATCAGTTACAAAGCATGTTGAGGTCAAACCTTAAGCAATCAAGATGAGTGCGGAACTTTGGCTTTTGGAGGGACCCTCTTCAGATTTCAGGGGATTAATTTTGCCTATTGGTTCATGACAAGTGGTGGCACTACTGTGACTCTAATGTAATCCTACCTGAAATGAGCAAGTGGCCAAGTTATATCTTGTATTGGTGCCCAGTCTGAATAGCCTTTTGTTACACAAGAATCTACTGGCCCCTAAAAGAGATGCAAAGTCATGTGTTAATACTTGGAAAGGGGCCTATGAGATATTATTTAGATATGTTGTGGGACTGTGGGCCCTTAGTAAACCTTCATGTTTGCAAAGATGAAAGGGGGAAATTATTCAAGAACCAGTGGTTGAAGTTTACTTTGATCAAAATGCTGGGGGTGTTCATGATCATTATTGGCAAGGCTAACTAATTGAATCTCTTTGTCTGCCAATCCTCCCATCCATCTCATGGTAGGGCCTCATATACCCGGGTCTGGAAATTGGGAATGTGGTGAAGGTGTGTGTAGTGGTCATTTCTCCATGAATAGGTGCTTTTAGCTGCCTGTTGCTCCAATGATGCAAACAGTACATGCAACCAATCTGATTTTCATCTGTTTAGTCATTAGTGGCCAGCCTATGGCAAAGTGCTGCAGTGCTGACAACAAATATCATTGCTAACAAATATTCTGTATATGGTCTCAATTTTAGGCTGACATCAATTTTGATTAGTTGAGTTACTAGGATCTTATCCTATCTAATTTAATTTAATAGTATTTTCATTTTGATGTTGTAACTTGTAAGATATGTAAATTTATAATTTGCTTAATGTAAGTAAAATTTTGTTGCCTTGGCCTCTGGTTTATGGAAACTGAAGGTCCTTGTATGATCACTGATTTTGTTCATGAAGTAGGGATAAAGATCATCTCTCTCGAAAGAGTATCACATATACTGTTTCACTCATTTAGATTGTGCCACTTAAAAAAAACTGATCACCGATCACTTTATTTATTATAAATGTATCTTTTTTAAATGACATGACACAATTTAAATGGATGGAACAAGAAACATGATACCCTCTTCAGACAGGTGATGAGTGTGAGGGGTGTGTTTAGTCACATATTGCCTAGAAATATGGCTAAATAAGTGTTTATAAAGCTTGTACAATCCTCGTCTTACAAGTTAATTTTTAGGGTTGAGTTAGGCCTGAATCAAAATTCTAAGAGTAAAGAAGCTAAAGGGACCCGAGAGGAATTAAATCACAAAGGATCTAGTTCTAGCCAATTAGATTTCAAAATAACTGATGGGTATCCAATGTCCCTTGTCCTCAAATGTTTGCTTAAACGCGTTGGTTTGTTTTGCATGCAAATTAAAAGGCCTATAGTATTTTGTTTGCCAACTAATTTGAGGTCTATACTGCTTCAATTTTGTGCTATTCTGTGTGGCCGTACTATCATAGCGAGTCTTTTTAAGTAAATATATCTTTCCAATTCCTGTTTTGATGTAATGAGTGATCAAATTTTTGGTTAAAGTACCGAAAGTATGCAATGACATTAACTTTGTGATTAGCAATCAAGTAGGCTCATGCAAATTCACCTGTCAAACGAAGATAGTGACTCATGATCTAGTGCACAGAATTTTGATGCATTATTTCCTGCCATTGTCCGTCGTTTCTATGATGATGCGCTTTGCACTATAAAAAGTAATATATTTTCTGTTGGGAAAATAGAATTTGTGATGCTCACATGGAGTGTAGCTATCCTTAGTATAAATTATTAGTAGAATTTATTCCCTAGTTCACAAGTTTATCTAGTTTATATTACATTCCTTTTCTGCATATGGAATGGTGTATTGTCATCCAATCCAATTAATTCAAATTTCTGACCGGCACATATATCTAATATATTTCTTACTGGCACGTATATCTAATCTAATTCACTTACAGTTAGTTAGGTAACGAGTGCGTTTGTTATTTCTTATTTTATTAAAAAAGTTGTTTTTTAAAATTTAGTGTGGTTGTCTTTGTTTTTAAAAATAATGAAAAAGCAGAAAAAAAAATCATTTTCAAAATTAAAATGAAAAGCAACTTTCAGTAGCATTTGAAAAAAATCATTTTTTATAACTAACTACGATTAAAAATGATTTTTTTAATTATAAATAAACACAAATCTGCTTCTGGTTTTTTAAAAATCTCTAAAAATAATCACTAAATTATTTTATAACAAAATCATCTATTTTTTAATCTTAAACGAACGGGCTCAATATTGCAATTGTAGGTTTAGTAATTGAAAATTAAGCATGCTAATAATCTTATTTTAAGTGATAACCTCAAGCCCCTGTGCAATGTAGAATAAGATTTATCATAATACAAAAGGGCAATTTGTAAAAAAAGGAAAAACCAATGAAAGAGGGAGAAGCATATGAACAGACGAATTAGATACTTATCACATCCAATTAAAAAAGAAAAAGAAACTTATTATATAGGAGTATTATCTGGAAGAATATATTTATGTTCTGGCTTGGTTTAACCATTCGATAAACATTTTCAATCAATGATATCAATTTCCAACAATATATTCTGTAAACTTGGAACACTCTGTACCGTCCATAATTGTGCCGAATAATATTTAAAAAGGAACACACGCACCTAAAAGATGATACGCTACTCATTGAAGAAAAGCATCTTAAAACAGTTAACCAAAAACTTAGTAGAAAAAACAAATGATAATGTATGAATCTCTATGTAGAAATTATAAACCATGATCAGGCAAACCATATCAAAAGCACATGGTCATGAACATGATGAGCGCATATAGATTCTAGATAGGAATCGAATCAAAGACACTACGAGGGGAAAAAAATGAATGATTAAATTCTGCTGTAATCTTACTCAACCTCCTCTTAGGCTTGTCCCTTTAAATTTAGGAAAATTCTGATCACAGGTTAAGAAATTAAAATAATAAATTTTCATGAGAAAATAATATAATCATTTTATTTGTGATGGTTTGTTTTCTAATAAAAACAATGTGATAGTTTTATAATGTTTTTTTGTTATATTTACTTCTAAAAATAAGAAATTAAAATAGAAAATAAGAAACAAACCAATCATATCCTTACTTTTCTTTAAATTTTTAACCAAGTCGGTTAGCAAGACGCTTAAATTTATGGGTTGGATATTGGAAAACCAATATGTTTATTCTTTTCAAGCTCTTCATGCGTGACAATTTTACTTTATGAGATTAGGCCAACCAAGCTAGCACACACCAGAGTGTTACCCACCTAAGAACATTGGTGCAGAGAATCAAATGCTAAAAGCTGTGTTAATAATGAGGCAAGGACAAAAAAGCATAACTTTGGATTAACTTAGCAGAGAGATATGTTTTGATAAAAATATACAACACCCGACAAAGAAACATGTAACAATTGTATGCGCTTTCAGCTTTCTCCGTGTGGTACATCATGATTATAGTTAATTAAATTTTTAATTACTTCAACCAATGCTTTGGATTTACTGTGTGTTTAAAATATTAATTCTTTTGATCTCCATCAAGTTCTGAATAGACAAGAATAGTGGCTCAAAAGGTAGGACAAAAAAAAAGTCTCATTGGAGTATGGATTACTATGTAAGCTTGCACTAGACCTACTCAGTTCCTTTTCATTCCTTCTCAGTTTACAGGTATGGTGATGATCTTCACTGATTCTCTATTGACAAAATATTGTCCATGTTTTTCTATATCTTCATCGGTGTTAAGCATGACCAAGAAGATGTCTCGTACTGAAAAATCAAGTATTTTTGGATTCCGGTCAAGAAGGTCTAACTTTTATCCAAACATCCTTTGGAACCATTTCAACCAGAATTCAAACATGCCCGTGTTTTGAGTAGGTTCCTTGGATACACTACAAAAAATTGGAACTTGGGTTGCTGAACACATGTAACTATTTTGGCTAATAATCTGACATGAATAACTAGTGTTTTAAATTCAGTAAGAGCTAAACCGTTATGAAATATTCAGAACTGAGTTATTTTGTTGAGTCTCCTAATTTCCCATCCTGAGGGACGTGTAAGGACAAAAGTCTTAACCTTTATGCTTTGTAATCATCATTCTATTTTTTAGCTTTGCTTTCCGGTTCACCATTTTGTTTTTATATTCATTTTAAATAGGGAGAAAATATATTCTGTTGGGTCCTATTGATCCTAACGAGCCTATATTTATGAATATGTGACTGCTATTGTTTTTAGGGTCAGTCTAGGAAGCCGCTAGTCAAAAAAAAGTTGCTTTCATCCTCCTCCAATATTAGGTGTCAAAAAAAAAAAAAAATCCTCCTCCAATATTAGCCATTGATTAACACATAAAGTTGAGCAACAGTTAAAATTATTTTATTTTTGTCAGAAAACCCTCCAACAAAAGTTAAATTTTTTTTATGCCGGCCCACCTCAGCCCAGACCCATTCTTCCTCCATCCATCTTCTCTGTAAGAGCTCCATATCTACGGCAACTCATTGTTTGGAGCACTAAGGAGGAAATAAGTATAAAAGAAGAAAAAATGAGTAAATAATGTCCAATTTGGTCACTAAAAAAAATAATGGGAACATTTTTTCTTGAAAAATATAAATTAATCATTTAGTCTGTCAAATTTATAAACATATAACACATTAGCCACCCGTCCAACTTCAATGCTTGTTTACTTTGTTAACTATCTTATTGGTTCGTTGGCCGTCTTACTCCTTATGTAACCTATGATACATTTTCACAATAAAAAATTGAAGAAAAATAAACAAACGAGTACAATTTTAAAACCCATATACCTCAAAATTGAGTATTTTTTTTCCCGCTTTACATTCATTTTCGATGATAGAAATTCATCGCAGATCAGAAGACCATCAACGAGTTAGACATGATGATTAACGGGAGACATAACAAGTAAATAGGCGTTGGAACTAATATGAGAGACTAACATGTTCCATGTTTATAAATTTGAAGGACCAAGATGTTAATTTATTTATTTTAGGGACAAAATATATAGCCGTGATGTTTTAAAGAATTAATTTGGGTCATTAGTCTTAATAGTCATAAGGAATTCTCGTTTTGTCTGTTTAAATTGCAAGATGCAGCAATTCAGCATGCGAGTACAAGTTCCGAGATCCAGATTAGAGGTGCTATCATTCATGGAAATAGTATGATTGTTTCTATTTGAACAGATCATCCTAATAGCTTAGTATATGTCATGAAATAGACATTGACAATTTTCTATTGATTTCCATATCATTAAGACCAACTGTAATGATTGTTCTTAAGGTGATTCTTACGTATAAGAACTGGTTCTTATAAGAACTTCTATTGGAGATGAATGACTTGACTGTCATGGTGTAGAATGGTTCTTTTATAAGAACCGTTCTTGTCAAACAATTTCTTTTTCCATCACTTGTTCCAACCAAAAAACTCAACAAAAGATGCAAGTAAAATGAAAATGGGACCCATTTAAGAACTCAAAGTGAGTTCATCCATTGGAGTGATAAGGAAGTTGTGTTCTTATATCCCAAGTAGCATCGTTGGGCCTACCAAATAATATATAAGAACCCAAATGTGGTTCTTTCATTGTGGATGTTTTAAATCACGTGGCTGATGGTGTGTTACGTCATCCATGCCACGTTTGTAAGCAAATAATTCCAATTCCATGTAGATTAACTTTTTGGTCACCGCAAATAGGGAGTGTTATGATTTTAGTCCCTGTAATTTTTTCATATGATTTGATACGTTTTAAAACTTTGGTAATAGTCTTTGCCATTAGTTGATTAGTGTCTTCTTCATTCTAGCAGCAATCATTGTTCTGCAATAACTAGTCATTTTCATTACATCTTCGTCATTAACACCAAAACCACCCTAATTGCCAAGACAAAAAGTCCATTAAGCCGATAAGTTATTTAAAAATAAAAGAATAACAATCTTATTCAGCTGAAATGGATTCGACCTTGCTGTCGTCTAGACAAGTTCTGCATAAGTATCACGGCAATCATTCACATTTCATACGGCGGAATTTTTTTGATTGAGTATATGAAATATGAAAATTTAACTACTAGACCGTCCTGTAATGTATTATATATTATATTATATATTATATATCATCATCTGGTATTGAACAGGCTTTGAGTTCTGCACTATGAAGGAAATTCCCAATTTGATCACTTATATGTGCATGCTTTACAATGCTCACATCAAAGATGGAATGAATTTTCAGGCTTATACGTGTCGTGTATGCTTTTCTTACCCACATATCTTAAAATAAACAAGTGAATTGTATATTTGCATGTGAAAAAAAAAGGTGAATTCCAGTGTTTCTGTCAAATTTTGTATTCTACCGATCACATTATTTAATTACAGAACTAGTAGAAGGCATGTTACACAATTGACTGATGCAAGTAAAGGTTTCATAAAATAAAACGGCAAAGTTAGTCTTGTACTCCCTTATCTTCATTGTTTTATTAAACTTAATCTCTTGACTTCTTTTTTTTTTGACAAATAAGTCCTCTATATTTATAAACCTTAACAATTTTGGCATAATTGTTAGTCTTCACCCACACTAAGAGAAACCTTAAAAATGTTAGCAACACACTCTTTTTAACACTCTATCTAACACACTCTTTGTTATTGGATGAATGATTTCATATGAAATTTATCAATAATCAAGAGTGTATTGAAAAAGATTAAAAAAAGTATGTTGCAACACTTTTCCCATTACAAATGGTCCCGTGTCCCGAAAAAGTCCAACTTGGCCCTAACCTGGATCCCACCTTCTCGCAAGCCCAAATGATGTCGTTTTGGTGATTTTTAGTTTTGTGATTTTCTGCTCCCCCGTTACCGCTTTGTTATTTCTGTGGTATTGTTGCAAGACTCCAAAAATGGAGCAAAACTTTGTTTACTGATCGAAGAGTTGCAGTTACTCAAAGCTATCAACATCCCTTTTTCTTTCTTTTCCAATAAAAAGGAGCAAAACTTAACTTAAACTCACTGAATATATTCATCTACAATATGAATAAAACTCAACCAGATAAACTAAAACCTCCAAGAATAAAACTCAACCAGATAAACCTCTAAGAGAAAACTCCAAGAAAAACTCAACCAGATAAACAAATATCCAATTTTACTTGATTTCATTGTATAAATCATTTTTGTTGGTGGATGCTTCATGTTCCTGAACTATCTCATTATGGAAACAAGCAGTGTAATGACTCGTCATTTTCATTCACCCACTGTCACTCATTTCTTCCTTATGCTTTAGTTGCTACCACCGAGTCACTGACTGCCATGGTGGCTAGGCAAGCAACGCAGAGGGACTCATCTTCCGACGAAGAAGACGATTATCGCAACCTCGTTGAACAGAATGAGAGGAAGCCCCCTAAACCTTATTCTACTTCACCCGAGATGCTACCACTCCTTATTCTCAACCCTCAACCCTCAACCTCTCCACTTCAATTCCAATTCCCTCCAAGGCCTAACCAAACAATCCAAATGCTCTTTACCTCTTGCACCAACAACAATTAGGTCTTCTCCGTGTTTGGAACTCAACCCTACATTCTAATTTCTCTTAGGAGGATCTTAAATCTGTGTTGTTCAAGCAAATTTCCCTTAACAGAGAGATTCAACAGGTTTTGCTGATACCCTGTAGGACTCCCAACAGAGCTAAATTGTTGTCGTGATGTTGGCGGCAGTGGTGGTAGCAGGAGCTGGTGTCGCAGTTGACGGCATCAAAGATGATGCGACAGAAGGAGGCAGCATGAGGAGGGTGGTGGCGGCGGCCAAAGATTAGGGTTTGGGTTGGGACTCATAGTAACCTAAGGCATGAGATGGGACACTCCAAAACGACGTCATTTGGGCTTGCTAGAAGGCGGGATTCAGGTCAGCGACCATGTTAAAGCCAAGTTGGATACTTAACGGACATATAGGACCGTTTGCAAGGATATTGGATGAAGACTAACAATTCGACCAGTGTTTTTCACATTCGTAAACATAAGGGACTTATTTATCACAAAAAGAAGTTAAATGATAAGTTGAACAAAACAATTAAGATAAGAGACCAAGAGACTAAATTGGGCTTAAAAAAGAACCCAACATGAGATGGATTCCGTAACACATGAATTTAGGAAAGAATTAGGAAAGAATCTCAAAAGAGCTCTGTTCCATCAGACGAAAACTTCATAAAAAAAATTATTAAACACCAGTCGACATGTTGAGGTGATTATGTGGGTATAAATACCTACTTGGTAAAGAATGAGGTAACTTCAAGTCAATTCTCATAACAGGACAATTATTTAGGAGCTGGTTAGAAGAAGTATCTAATGGAATAACAAAATCAAGCATGGTTTTTCAGCATTTTTTTTTCAACATCAGCGCCTGTTGCATTTTCAATTTTCATCTACATTTTTTTCAGTTCCCATGTTAAAACAATGAGTTTCATCCTTGTTCTTCAACAAGCACCAACCAAAACGGTATAGGATTTTCCAATTTCCAATATCATTCATCACACTCCAAATCCAAAAATATAAAATAAAGTCCTTGATAATCAAACAACGCTTACATACATATACATACTTAACAATAATTCACCAACAAACAGACGCAGGCGAAAACCTCAACAACTTAATTCAGGCAATTCACAGTTATCAATTTGTATCAAACATAACAAATTGAAATTAACCAGGTCAAATATATATTTGTATATATATAATCATAATAATTAACAAATTGTCATCAGAATTTATATTCCATCATCATAATGTTTGGGAACGCAAGCCCCAGAAGGAAGACAGAGAATACCATATGTGAGGGGTCAGACAGGGAGTTTTGCGACGTCGTTTGAGTTGGAAGAGGGAGGAGGAGGAGAGGGATAGGTGGAGGAGAGGATGAGAGGAGCGTCGTCGTGGTCGTCGGAGGTAGAGAGATTGATGCAAGAACACCGCTCCAGGGAGGCGAAGAAGGCGGACGCCAAGTTCGTCCCGATCCAGCTCGCCATTCCGTTCCAGCACGCGCCTTCCTTCTCCATCTCTTCTCTTCTCTTTCTTACACAAACAACACCGGTTGCAACGAACGATTGGTTTCAGTTTGGGTTTTTTTGTTTTGTTTTGTTCTTCTGATTCAGAACAGAGACAAACTCGTGCCAACGATGGTCAATGTCAAAGCACGCGTATATCAGGTAATTAGTAAATGTAAATGTTGTGAATGATGGAATTTAATTTTGAAACACGCCTCGCTGTAAATTTGTTTTACACTAGGTTTGTCAATCAATGACAAATCTGTTAAACTTGTTATGACTTGAGATAGGTATAATACAGTCATTCACCAAAAAACAAAAATCACAATAAAAAAAAGGTATGATGCAGTAAAAAAAAAAATGTATAATAAGATAAAAACTTTTTAATAACGTGCCTATATAGGTAAGGAATGTTTATATTATCAGCATATGCCAATTAAATCTCAAATAATATTATTTATTAATTAATTCTTATTAATCATCGATTGCCCGGGATTCTTCCTCAACAAAATTTTTGGATTAAATGGGCCCGGGCCATGTCAAATTCATAATGCTATTGTCTGCCCTTCTTTTTTTATTTGCATAGACAAAGACTAGGTTGTAGTGGGTAAGTGAGAATCAGTACCAGCAAGAAGGGTACCGCCACGATTGAAGGCAATACATTTCATACAAATGTTCCAAAATACTCCTCTATCACTTCTGGGAAGTCTCCCTGCAACAGGTCTAAAATACTGCACACAACAAGCAAATGATCATTTTTATGAGTCCGGAATAATGTTATTAAAACCGAATCGGTGATTGACTCGGTCAGGGCATTGAGTTAATGGATTACTGGTTCAATTGGGGGTCATTGGTTGACTCGATTTGAACCGGTATATATAAAATTTATAAATTTTGTACTAAACTTATGTATATATGTTTTATTTTTCGCACATATGCTAACTAATTAAGCTGGTTCAATGGCACAACATCTCCATTTCACCGAATCCACCAGCCGATCCGGTTCCGCAATTCGAGTCGCCGGTTCGCCCCGCTTCAGATGCTAATCAGACCGGCTCGGGGACAGGTTTCCAGCCCAACCGGGCGGACTGTTCCGTTTTTAATAACACTGGTCCAGACTAACATTATTTTTATGGTGTGGTAGGAGTGGTAGGCTAGGGATAAAAGGAAGGGTATTTGGGGAATAAAATAAATAAATTTGGGAAGGGTGGAGGTGAGATCTATAATGAGTGTATTTCCTGGTTATCTGATGGCTCTTTTCCTATTCACATCAATGATACAAATATAGTATTAATCCCCAAGATTGATAATCCTATTTCTATGAAGGGCCTATCTCACTATGTAATGTTATTTACAAATTGGTGTCAAAAGTGCTTGCCAATAGATTGAAAACTGTCCTTCCTAACTATATAGCAGAGGAGCAATATGCTTTCATTGTAGGAAGATCTATCATGGATAATGTTTTAATTGCTTCGGAAATTATTCATCACATGAAGAACAAGAGACAAGGTCATAGAGGAGAAATGGCTCTAAAGGTTGATATTAGCAAAGCTTGTGACCGAGTAGAGTAAGGCTATCTTAGAGCTATCATGAGTAAGATGGGCTTTGATGACCAATGGATTTTGTGGATAATGATGTGTGTGGAATCTGTAAATTATTCGGTTATGGTCAATTATGAACCAGTGGGTCCAATAACTCCGAGGAGAGGAATTAGGCAAGGAGATCCCTATCTCCTTATCTTTTTCTTCTTTGTTCAGAGGGGTTGAGTTCTTTGCTTCATTAGGTCCAAGAAGATGGTTGCATCCAAGGTTTTGAAAACCAAACCGGACCGGACCGGCCGGTTCGACCGGGAACCGGGACCTTGGCCGGTCCGGTCAGCTAGCAAAACCGGTCCTGTGGTGAACCGGTTAAAAAACCGGAAAACCGATTCAAAACCGGTAAAACCGGTCATAACCGGTAGTGAACCGGCCTGAACCGACCTGAACCGGTTTTCTAAAAAAAAAATAAAAAAATTAGTATAAAAAGATTTGGATCATCCTAGCCAAAACCCAATTCTTTTGTTTTCTAACATATGTGGTCTGGTTGTAGATTTTGGGTTGGTTTTCCCTATGAAGATGATTTTAACATATATCTTTATATTTATTTAGTTTAATTTCAAAATAAAAAAAATTGTGCTTAATAATTTTAGTTGTTATGTTGTTTTTTTGTTTAATATTGTTACAAATATTATATTAAAAATTAAAATAATATTATTTAATTATAACCGGTTCAACCACGGTTCAACCTCGGTTGGACCATTGAACCTTGAACCGCTGCCTTCACCGGTTCGATGGCCGGTCCGGTTTTGTAAACCTTGGTTGCATCCATGGAATTAATATTTGCAGGGGGCTCCCAACTATCAACCACTTATTATTTGCTGATGATTGTTTTATGTTTTTTAGAGCTACTAGAGAGGAGGTTGAACATATCCTTCATATTCTGCATGTGTACGAAATTGCATCCGGTCAAGTAGTAAATCTCCAAAAGTCCGAGGTCTTTTTTAGTGAAAATGTTCCTAATCTTAAGCCTGATGAGCTATCTGATATTATGGGGGTCCATACAAGGCTAGGTGGAGGCAAATACTTAGGCATGCCATCTATTATTGGAAGAAGTAAGGTGGCTACTTTCAAGTATGTCAAAGATAGAGTGTGGAAGAAGTTGAATTCATTAAGTGGTAAGTTCCTTTCTACTGCGGGTCGTGAGGTAATGATAAAAGCTGTTCTTTAAGCAATTCCTTCACACTGTATGAGTGCTTATCTCCTTCCCAAATCTTTATGTGAAGATATTGAGCGCATGATGAACTCATATTGGTGGGGGGCGAAAGGGAAGGGAATTAGATGGATGTCATGGGAGCTGCTTTCAATTAGAAAGGTAGATGGAGGAATGGGTTTCGTGACTTGCATGGATTTAATTTAGCAATGTTTCGTAAACAAGGTTGGAAGTTTATTTCACATCCAGATGCTATTGTGACAAAAAATTTTAAAGCTAAATATTTTCCTAGGGAGGAGTTCTTGGATGCAGCCAGGGGTTCTAATCCAAGTTTTATTTGGCATGGTATATGGAGTTCCAAGCATTTGTTAGAAGAAGGAGCTCGTTGGAGAATTGGTGATGGGTCAAAAGTGAAAGTGTGGGTTACTGCTTGGTTGAGGGGTCACCAGCTTAAACTTCCAGGGATCCCAATAAATTCTTTTGCTACTCAGGTCAAAGTGCAGGATCTTATGGTGTTAAGGAGGAAAGAGTGGGACTCCGATTTTATTTTCTCACTTTTTTCGCAGGAACAAGCCATTCATATTTTGTCAACTCCTCCGTTGGATTCTGTCTTGGAAGATAAATGCATCTAGAATCTTAGTCAACATGGTGATTACACAGTGAGGACAACATACCATTTATACATTTCTCGGCTCAGTGGTCACAATGTTCATCATGATGAGGGCTCGTGGACTTAATATGGAAGATGCCTATTCCACAAAAGGTGGGAGTTTTTATTTGGAAGGCGTGTCGAGCCTGTCTTCCTACCCCGTATGAGGTTAAGTGAAAAAGGGGTGCAGTGCCCTACTACTTGCGTTCTGTGTTAGCGGGAGTGGGAGCAAGCTTGGCATCTTTTCTTTACCTGCGAGTGCAACATTCCATGCTGGCAGCAGAGTGGGCTTTGGCACTTCATTGATCCTCTAATTTTGATGATTGATGAATCATTTTCAGAACTCTTCTTTTCAGTATGCAGCCAGCTGAATGAACATCAACAAGCCAACTTTGCTATGTTGCTTTGGAGTATTTGGAAGAGAAGGAACAATAAATTGTGGAACCAGTTGGATGAAACTGTTGCGGAGGTGTCATTTCGAGCCATGGCTGTTTTGGATGATTGGAAGTTGGAACCGTGCTAGACCTGGTGATCACCCTCTTAACAGCACACCGAATTCAGCTGCTAGTCAACAACAATGGCAACGCCCCCCAAGTGGTTACACCAAGTGCAATGTGGACGCAGGATTCTTCCACAGTGATGGCAAGATGGGTGTCGGGATTTGTCTAAGGGATGATGAGGGGCACTTTATGCTGGCAAAAACACACTGGAAGGATACCATTTTATCAGTTAAAGAAGGAGAGGCTTATGTGTTATTAATGGCTATACAGTGGATAGGGAGTTGGGTTTGCATAATGTCATTTTGTAGACAGACTGCAAAATTGTTGTAGATAGCATCCATGCTGCTGTAGTTCATCTGATTGAATTTGGATCCCTTATCTCTCACTGCAAGGAGCTTCTCTTAACTGTGCCTCATAGCAGAGTTCAGTTTGCTAATAGGAATATGAATGTGCAAGCTCACCAGTTAGCTAGAAGTTTGATTCTCTATCCTAGGAACTTTATCTTTCTTTATTTTCCTGCATGTAATGATGTACCTTCATTTTCATCAATGATATAAGTTTCTTTCTTTCAAAAAAAAAAAAAAAAACTTAAAAAATGTGTTTGAATCTTGATATATGTTACTGGAAATACATATTATAATTATGAAAATAATCCTGTTGGATAAAAAATTATATAAAAAAAGTAAATACAAATATAAAATTAAACTTTATCATTGTTATACTATAAAATAAATGTATTTATTTTTTTTATTATTTTTAGTTCATTTTAATAATTTTTTAAATGATTTTTATTGCATTTTAATAACTTTTATAACTAATATGTTATAATTCTGGTCGTGGGTTTCGAATCATGACTCTTGTATATGGAGAAAACCTGGTTGGGAGGGGAGAACCTACCTTGTGTGTCCAACAGGTTCCCCGACGGAGATTAGTCACTACTAACGATGGTGGATACCTCGTACCTATATCATGGTTAAAAAAAATATGAAGTGTTCTTATGTCTTAGAAGATTCTTTTCTTTTTCTCTACCTAGTATACTTTATTATATTTTTAAGTATATTTTTAATTTATATTTTTGAAATCTTATTTAAATTTGAAAATTTGACATAATGCATGAAATATTGCCTAGTTATATAGTTAATAAAAATTATTACAAAAAACATATTATCTATACTAATTGATAATGTCAAAGTTTAAAAAAATTCAAAATTTGGTTTCCATTTTTTTATATTACATAATTACCCCTACAAACTTTATAATATATGGCAGTTTTTACAAATAATAAAACTGAGCGCGGGTTATCAAAAGTAACTTCATAATAACTAGGGGTGTTTGCGGATTGGATTGGATCGGTTTTGAGCTAAAAATTCATCCGATCCAATGATGAAAACAACATGCGGTTTGGATTTGATCGGTTTGCTTCCTTAAAAAAATCCAATCCGATCCAATCCAATCAAATGCGGTTTGGATTGGATTGGATAATTCGTTTTTGTCATACTTTATTTTTTTCCTTATGTCAAGTGTCATTTCTCCTTATTTAATGGTGGGCAAAGGATAATCTTCATTTTAATTTGAGAGTTTGAGAAAAAATAATTATTGATATTTTTTAACACGTTCTTTTATGTTACATCTCTATATCTACTCTCACTTATCCTTTTTTTTTCCCTTGAATCGGCTACAAATGAATTGTAGCTAATTATTTTTCAAATTTACTTAATTGATTTCATATTTTCATGTTTACTCAATCAAGTATAAATAGTTATGCATCAAAACTTTTAGTAAAATATAACTTCAAGACATTAATATTTATTCTAACTAGTCTCGTATATCATTCCAACAAAAATATTAAAGAGAATGAGGGACATAAAGTATGTAAAATAATTTTTAAGTATGAGTAATACTATAACTCTAAAAATAATAGTATATGTATATAATAGATCGGTTTGGATTGCATCTAGAGGATCCAAAATCCGACCCAATCCAATAAAAAAGTGATTTTTTTCAGTTTTCAGTTTTTCGATTTGGTTTTTGAGGTTTGAATCGGTTTGGATCGGTTGATGAACACGCTTAATAATAACCGAGAAAAGAATTGCCAATTTCAGTTTCCAATTTTCACTGGGCCCAATTGTAAAAGAAATAACTACCCCTTCTTCTAAAAACCGTTTCTTTAAGAATAAAGACCCATTTTGGTCCCTGAGAAAAACATCAGGGTCCATTTTAGTCCCTAACAATACTAAGGTACCAAATTAGTCCCCCACAATTTTAAACTAGGGATATTTTAGTCCCTCCATCAACCCCTTGTTAGTTTGAGCCTGCTAAGTCGATGATGTATTCTGTTTTATTGCTTAGATGTATTGTTATATGATATTTATCATTTCTACTATATACATTGGTTATCAAACATTTTCTTAAATGTCCAAAATAGCACCATTTTGAACACACGATAAAAAGAAACTGACCCCTTAAGCAATCAAAAACGCCACTTAAATGTCCAGAATGAGACCTAATCGACGTCACTCCAATTTCTGTCCCAAATTAACAACCGTGGAACCCTAATCCACATAGATAAATAATTGTGCCTAACGGGATCAAACGGAAAGACTAATGTGTCCATAGTTTGAAATTGTGAGGGACTAATTTGGTACTTTAATTTTGTCAGGAACTAAAACGGACCCTAATAACCAAAATGAGTCTTTTTTCTTTCTTTAATTCAACCACTTTATTTCAAAAAGCAAACCCAAAACGTGGAAAATTTTCTGCCATGAAATGATGACAGTACAACAAAAACAAGAAAAACTTTTAGTTATAGAAGATACAAATGATGAATATCCAAAAAGGGTGACCGCAATGCATTCACACGCACTCTGTAACACAAATAGGTTCCACCAAAGAAATTGGTTGAATTGGGTTTGAATAGGGAAGTGACATATGTTTAGTGAGACAAGCACATTGAGATATCAACTACTGCAAATCCTCCACTACAACAAAGGGCGAAGGAACAACAATGATAGATACACAAATCAGAGGAACATAGACGCATTAAAAACCACGAATAGACGCATACAGAGGGGGACGAACAAACAACAACAGCAATACTCATACAGATGAAGGAGCGAACTGACACGTAAGGTGGAGACAACCTTTCTGTTTTTCTTTTTTGAATCTAATTCGTGAGTAATTTTGGATAGTATTTGTGCAAAACATTGATTTGCAAATGTCATTTGTTTTCTGTGGTATAAAGACATAGAAATTTTATTGGAATTACAAGTTTTTTTGCAGTGCATACAACTTATTTGATATAATGTTTTAACACCCATGGAGGTATTGTATATGCTCACTGTTTATTTTTTCTTAAGTGACGGAAGAGTCGAAGCACACAAGTGCCACACAAGCACACAATCGAAAGAGGTTTTTCTTTCTTCTTTCTAATTGTTAATTTCCCTGCCAAATTATATCTATACTCGGTAACCTTCCTTTTCCACTTTCATCTTTTTTTTATTTATTTAAAGCTTTTATTCACTTTCAAATGCAAGTTTTCACATGATCTGAATATTCAGGGAAAAGGGACAAAGATTGACATTTATAGCGATAGGAGTGACCAAGGTATTCCCTCAAAGTTCGATGATGATAATGGTTTTGATTACCTATTGTTTTAGTTTTGACAACTTTTAATTTTGTAACTTCTGTTGGGCCTTTTATTAAGTATCTTACTAGCTATTGTCCAGTGAAATTGGTGCTCCTTTATCAACCTGGCCATGGGAGAACTTGGGAATATTCAAGGTATTCAAGGCAGCAGGGTCTTAACGCATAGTGTGAGTTTGTCTTGGTTACTTGGAAGTATCACATTCAATTGGGTGTTTGTATTTGTGGGTTCTAGTCTTTTACCAAAGACATTCTGTTGTTTGCTTTTCAGGTTAGGATGATATGACTTTCTGAATATAAAAATGAAGGTGTAAGAATTGTAAAGAGAGATGGGTGGAATGAGCATTTGAAAAAATTGGTGCTTGAAAGACTCTCTGTCGCGACCGTCCCGTCCGGGTGCCGCGAAAAATAAGGTAAAAAACAGAGGAGTCGCCACTAAAATTTTTATTGGGAAAATCTTAGAAAACCCAATTACTTAAAGGTAAACTGGTCTAAAAGAGAGAGAGAGATGAGTCCGGGAGTCGGTTACGAGTAGGGAAGGTGTTAACACCCCACATTGTAACGCCCTTCGTTACATTAGTAACCCAAATTAATTTCAATAAAAGTCCTTCAAAACATTTAATTAAAAAAACATAAGTCATAAAATTTTTCTCAAATAACTAAGTATCAAAATACCTCGTATTAAATAAAATAATAGTATTTACAAAGTATTGAAAAATATTATTAAATTCAATCATTTGAATAAAAACTAAAAGCCTCAAAACCGGGCGTTTTTTTACAATATGAGAAAAATAGTATGTAACCAAAGAACATCGTCCGCATAATACTCTAAACTATACTACATTACTAACCAACTAGCTAATCAAAGATAACTCTTCAGCTCTCTGGATCCTCAACAGCGATGTCCTCGGGCTCTGAAAACAACACTTATAATGAGATATAAAATCCCAGTGCACAACAATACATTTATAAAATGTTTCGAAAAATAGTGTTGTTCTCAGCCGGTGCGATAACCGGAAAAACTGTCTATGGTACTCGCTAATTTCCCAAAATAATATATAAAAAAATACTTTTAATAACAACAAAAATCTCATCAAGTCATATGCATATAGCATAAGATCAACTCATCTCAAGGCATCACATTCCACGTACCAAGTAAATTCTTAATTAATCCAAGTGGCTTGTAGGCCTCATAACTAAACTAGTCTCTTGCCAGCACACCATAAATTTCACACATCACATGACAATGGAGTCCCATTGCCCACCCCTACTCATGAGGAATGTTTCGATATCACCCTCCTGTCGGGGACATTTCTATTTCAATAACTCCCATGTGCACATGGCGGTATTTCTCCCTTTTCGACACCTCAACGTGTGGCGGTATTACTTTCGATACCCCTTTTTAGGTTGTATTTCTCTTTTTCGACATCCCAATTATATGGGGATGTTACTTTCGATGCCCCATTACGGTGGTATTACTTTTCGATACCCCTATCATAGGTGGTATTGCGGCAAACATCATACAACATGTTATAACTCAAATATGTCATGTCTCATGCATGTAACAAACTATTTCCCTCAATTTTAAACATATAAACTTCTACCAATAACAAACAATCATGAATATCACAATATATCATACATGAATAAGCACGTTACAACATCAATTAATCAATTAATTCCCCTTTTAAACAAAACCCCAATTTTAGAATTTAGGTTACTAACAATATGCATCAAGTCAATTAAAGACTCCCAAAAACCATATGGTAGTCCCTTATCAACAAAAACAATCATATATACCATGGAAAATGTTCATAAAAAGTATTGTTACTCACCTCTTGAAGACCTCCAAATAGCTCTAAGCGTTTCCTACTGCGAATCCTAACGTTTGCTAAGAGTTATCATCATCTTCCTCTTACTAGACTCCCTCTTACATAAATATCTCTTCTTAATCCTTGAATTTCTTCTCTTCTTAGCCGTTTCTGAGTTTCTAGGTGTAATTAGGGTTCAAAAATGCACCCTAAGAGTGTTAAGATTCTATTTCGCACATATCTTGAGTTATAGACATTAAAAAATTATAAATTTTATATCGTTGGAAATTTAAAAGAATTGTCTACAACTGTTATGAAGACCACAAAATCTGAAACCGACATTTAGATAGTCAAAACGTGGATAGAAGTTAAAAAAACGGTTCTGGCTGTGGAACATGAATAATGTGTACGAATTTGGTCATAACTTGAGATACAAGAATCCAATTTGGACGAATTTGGTGTCTATGGAAAGCCAAGTGCCAGTGCTATATTTCTTATGAAGATCTCGAATTCAAACAAGTTCTCTTTGGTTACGAAATATCCATCTGAAGTTAGGTATCTCGTCATATTATGCGAAATTGAGCTTAAAACACTCAAACTATCTATTTAAAATGGATAACACAGCATGGGCCTTGATATGCTTATGTTTCCTATCATTATTGCCGCAATAATTTAGTCCAGGATAGGTTCCTATCCCTAATTTTTTTTAAAAAAAAATCAATTTTACATTATTGTGGAACCTACTGGATTTTATTATAAAGAAAACAATTAAAATAAACTCTTATACTACCCTTTTTTTATTAAAATAATTATATTTGAATTTTTAGGATGTTACATTTCTCCCCTCCTTAGAGAATTTCGTCCCCGAAATTCATCACATACTCACACACATATTGTAACATATGCTGAAAACCAAGCATAAAGGTTACCTTAACTTAAACAACAAGATCTGGGTATTGACATACGATGTCCTCTTCCATCTTTCAAGTAGTTTCCTTCGGAGTTAATCATTTCCCATAACACTTTGACCAATGGAATTGTCTTGTTCCTTAGAGTCTTTGTGCCCTTGTCCAAAATTTGACTAGGCCTAGGCTTATAGATCAAATTATCCTTCAATTGTAAAGACTCAGGAGCTATCACATGAGACTCATCAGGTACATATTTTCTAAGTTGCGACACATGAAAAACATCATGAAGATTTGCCAATTGTGGCAGAAGAGCCAATTGGTAAGCAACAGGCACGACTCTTTTGAGAATCAGGAAAGGTCCCATGAAACAAAGAGTCAGTTTTCTGAATGACATTGACCTCCCCATGCAAAACTTAAGAGTGCCTCTCAAGATTACATGTTCCTCTTCCTAAAATTCTAAATGCTTTCTTTTCTTGTCGACATAACACTTTTTATCTATTCTGCGCAATGCGCATCTTTCCCTCAATTATTAATCCTAATTACGATCTCTTTGATTAAATATGATCTTAACAATATCTTCTCACCTACTTCGCACTATCATAAAAGGGGATCTACATTCCTAATCACATAATTAATACCACAATAGTATAAGAAACCAATTCAATCTCGATCTTTGAGTAGGCACATACAAATAAGAAATAACATTTTTTCACTTTTTGTTAAGAAATATAAGTTTGTTAGGATTAGACATGCCATTAATCTATATGGAAAACAAATCATAGGGGAATATCAATCGCGATTAATACTTTGTCACTTGAGAAGCAATTTGAAATTTCAAGGAAAGTGATCCTCTAAAAATTATATAACAAAATTACAACATTATAATAAAATTTGAACATATATATAAAATTCTTTAATCTCATTTCCATTTTTATTCCTGTCCACTAATACTTCTTTAAATCTTGATGCTTCTTGGTTATTCCTAGACACATGGTTAACGTTCTTTTATGTGTCTCTTCTAACATTTTTTTTTTCCTCTAAGGCTCCCCTCCTTAGGGACAATGATCCTATTCTTAAACAACACTACACCATTATTATATAACACATAATTATCTTGGTCCAAAAGAGATTTCAAATCCTAGTTTAAAAACTACACTCGCTTAATCTATTTTCTAAGGTCACTAAAAATTTTCAACCTATTCAATTCCAAGTTTTAAGCCTTAAAAAGATATCCAAATTCATGTCTCTAGACTCTTCTATTAGGTTCATCTCTTACAACTTCAAGTTAGACTTGTGCGGAAATTTCCTACTCCGAGTATCGACCACTGCATTAGCCTTTCCCGGACTATACTTCAACTCAAAATTATAGTTCCTAAGAAAATTCATCTACTTTCTTTGCCTTATATTTAACTCTTCGTCTATGTCTCTGTCTCTATCTCTTAACAACTTTTTAAGGCTCTACTGATCATTAAAAACTTCAAGTTGTATCCTATACAAGAGATTTTCCTTTCCTAATCAGCTTGGTGAGAGGTAAGGCTGGTCTAGAGAACTCGTTTATAACTTCCTATAATACTTTTCCAATTCTAGGAAACTTCTCACACTTGTCATTGTCTTAGGCTTCTCTCACCCTATCCCTACATCTACTTTACTAGAATCAACCACTACTCTACTCCATTGATCTAAGCTCATCTATCCTAGGTAAAAGATACCTATCCATAATAGTTACTCTGTTCAATTGCATATTGCCCACATATAACCTCATACTCCCATCATCTTTTCCCACTAAAAGCACTCAAAACTTAATACAAAATCAAACATATTTTAAAAATTTATAAAGTGAACCATAATTTAATTTAAATATTAAATATATAATTTGATTCGAACTAACAAAAAATAGAATTCATGACACAATTAAATCCATGAGTCAGAGGAAGTTAGAAATATAGTTACAATTCAATAAATTGGCCTCGATGCGATGGAGGTGAACTTCACGCACATAAGGAATTAAAAAAAATTAATAGGACATTTCAATTAGATATTGGAATGGGTTTTGACAGTGTTGGCAGAAGTATAGATGATGAGAATAGTGTAAACAAGAAAAGACCAGCATGAACACACATACAAAACTACCATTAGTAATAATTCCTTATAGATTCAAGGAAAATAAATTTATTAAAATCAATTCATCATCAACATTCAAAAATCTCATATAAAGAATCAAGTACCCTAAATTACAACTTTTTTTTTTTGAAACACATGACTCAAAGGACAAACGAAAGATAGGCAACTCAAATTTCACACTTGAAGGGTATATCAAAGAAAGTGCTGCTCCTGAATCAAACAATATAGTAACTTCTTCCCCTATACGAGTTAAAGAAATCAAGTCTCCTTCGGATTCTAAGCTGCCTCAGAATAATAGCGGATCATTCTTCTTGAATTCGAAAAGTTCCACGTGCTAAGGGTCCTAGGTAGCCACCACTCCATCAGTGATTGACCTCCATTCCCCTACAGTTGATGGAGAGTCTCCGTCTGCCCTTGCGTAGCTCTGATCATACAAACCAAAGCTGCTGCAAGTGCAATGTTCGTCTCTCGCCTATTAGTCTTATAAATCTGCTCACTACCTATGAAATATTGGGTTGATCATGTCCAATATCCCAAAGAATAACATGCAGTGTTTATAACTCTAACAAACATCATATGCGCCCAACTTTTGTTTTAGAAAAAGCCCCACTACCACAGACCGATTTAGAATCGAACTGCTCTGATACCAAAAATGTAACGTCCTTCGTTACATTAGTAACCCAAATTAATTTCAATAAAAGTCCTTCAGAACATTTAATTAAAAAAACACAAGTCATAAAATTTTTCTCAAATAACTAAGTATGAAAATACATCGTATTAAATAAAATAATAGTATTTACAAAGTATTGAAAAATATTATTAAATCCAACCATTTGAATAAAAACTAAAAGCCTCAAAACCGGGCGTCTATTTACAATCTGAGAAAAATAGTATGTAAACCAAAGAACGTCGTCCGCATAATACTCTAAACCATACTACATTACTAACTAACTAGCTAATCAAAGATAACTCTTCAGCTCTCTGGATCCTCAACAGCGATGTCTTCGGGCTCTGAAAACAACACTTATAATGAGATATAAAATCCCAGTGCACAACAATACATTTATAAAATGTTTCGAAAAATAGTGTTGTTCTCAGCCGGTGCGGTAACCGGAAAACTGTCCATGGTACCCGCTAATTTCCCAAAATAATATATAAAAAAAATACTTTTAATAACAACAAAAATTTCATCAAGTCATATGCATATAGCATAAGATCAACTCGTCTCAAGGCATCACATTCCACATACCAAGTAAATTCTAAATTAATCCAAGTGGCTCGTAGGCCTCATAACTAAACTGGTCTCTTGCCAGCATGCCATAAATCTCACACATCACATGACAATGGCGTCTCATTGCCCACCCCTACTCATGAGGAATGTTTCGATGTCACCCTCCTGTCGGGGATATTTCTATTTCGATACCTCCCATGTGCACATGGCGATATTTCTCCCTTTTCGACACCCCAACGTGTGGCGGTGTTACTTTCGATACCCCTTTTTAGGCGATATTGCTCTTTTTCGACATCCTAATTTTATGGGGATGTTACTTTCGATACCCCATTATGGTGGTATTACTTTTCGATACCCCTATCATAGGTGGTATTGCGGCAAACATCATACAACATGTTATAACTCAAATATGTCATGTCTCATGCATGTAACAAATTATTTCCTCGATTTTAAACATATAAACTTCCACCAATAACAAACAATCATGAATATCACAACATATCATACATGAATAAGCACGTTACAACATCAATTAATCAATTAATTCCCCTTTTAAACAAAACCCCAATTTTAGAATTTAGGTTACTAACAATATGCATCAAGTCAATTAAAGACTCCCAAAACCATATGGTAATCCCTTATCAACAAAAACAATCATATATACCATGGAAAGGATTCATAAAAAGTATTGTTACTCACCTCTTGAAGACCTCCAAATAGCTCTAAGCGTTTCCTACTGCGAATCCTAACGTTTTCTAAGAGTTATCATCATCTTCCTCTTCCTAGACTCCCTCTTCCACAACTATCTCTTCTTAATCCTTGAATTTCTTCTCTGCTTAGCCGTTTGAGTTTCTAGGTGTAATTAGGGTTCAAAAACGCACCCTAAGAGTGTTAAGATTCTATTTCGCACATATCTTGAGTTATAGACATTCAAAAATTATAAATTTTATATCGTTGGAAAGATAAAAGAATTGTATACAACTGTTATGAAGACCACAAAATCTGAAACCGACGTTTAGATAGTCAAAATGTGGATAGAATTTAAAAAAACGGTTCTGGCGCTGGAACATGAATAGTGTGTACAAATTTGGTCATAACTTGAGTTACAAGAATCCAATTTGGACGAATTTGGTGTCTATGGAAAGCCAAGAGATAGGGCTATACTTCTTATGCAGATCTCGAATTCAAAAAAGTTCTCTTTGGTTACGAAATATCCATCTAAAGTTAGGTATCTAGTCATATTATGCGAAATTGAGCTTAAAACACTCAAACTATCTATTTATAATGGATAACACAGCATGAGCCTTGATATGCTTATGTTTCCTATCATTATTGTCTCAATAATTTAGTCCAGGGTAGGTTCTTATCCCTATTTTTATTTTATTTTTTTAAATCAATTTTACATTATTGTGGAACCCACTGGATTTTATTATAAAGAAAACAATTATAATAAACTCTTATACTACCCTTTTTTTATTAAAATAATTATATTTGAATTTTTAGGATGTTACACACATCGCCCATTTAAAAAACGGTACCTCAAGTTAATTGTGAAAAAAAATATTTTAATAACCTTTTAAATATTTATTTTACCCCAAAAATTATTTACAAGAAAGAATTATTTTTAATTTTTAATATTTTAAATTTTTATTAATTTTTACATTTTTAAATTTATTTTTTATAAAAACTAAATGAGGTTGAACATAGCACATGAGTCCACAGGGCAACCTCAAATATAAGGGATTGAACATGACACCGTGTCCATAGAGCACCCCTAAAAATAGAAAACTTTAATTATTTTGATTAATTATTTTAACATAAAAAAGTGACACAAAAGAAAAATTTAGTTTTGACTTGACAAGATGATTTATCTTGCTCCTACGTATTCCCGGGTGAGATGGGAAACTCAAAGCCACATAGTTCTTTTTAAAAAAACTTGATTAGTTGGTTGATTTTAATTTTTAAAAAGGATTTTCATTTTTTTGATTTTGCTTTTATTTATTAACTTTTTTTAAGGAGTTTTTTTACTTAGAAAAGATTTTTGATTAAAAAAAAGCACGAAACTTTCCTTTCTAAAGAAGGAAATGATTTATTTCAATTTTTTTTGATTTTTATATTTTTGAAAAGGATTTATTTTATTTAAAAGGTTTTTGATATATTTCATTTTTTTTATCTAAACTCCTAAGCGAGATAGAACATGACAGATACATCCACAAAACTATCCCACATCTAAGAGATTGAGTGTGAAGCATCTCACAAAGCAATCCTAAAAAAACTAAATTAAGTGTTTTGTTCTATTTTTTATTTTTGAAAGGTTTTTGTGTTTCAAGACATAGAATTTAAATGAAATTAAAAAATAAAAAGGATTTTCATTTTTTTAGTTTTTTTAATTAATATTCTTTTTCTTTAACTCAAATTCAGAAAAGATTTATTCTTTTTTTAGAAAAAAATACATTTTTTTGCTATCTACCCATTAAACTACTCCAAGCAGATCTGGCCCTGTTAGTAAAACCCAAACTTAAACCAAAAAAAAATTTTTTAAAAAAACTTAAGAAAGACATTGAGCATCCTCTTCTTAATCAGAAATCCAAACCATAAAGCCCAAAAGACAATAACCCAACATCACAAAATAATATTAACATAAAAAAACAAATGAAATAAGGGCCAAGAGGAAGCTTCTGGCTTGTCAACGTTACCCAGAGCAGGCGAGCAGGAACAAAGGGGCTGCGCACAAGGAGACCAGATGGCACGGCGGCGGAGCAGCGGCCACGATCGGCTGCAGAGGTCGGGTCAGCGACGACAATGAGGGTGACGCGGTGGTGACGGCGATGCTGTGACGTGGACGGAGGACGTGGCGGAGGCAAGCAGATCTGCGTAGCGGCTTGGTTTCGGGTTCGAGGCGGAGATGAGGTGGTCTTGGAGCGGAGCGGTGGTGCTGCGAGATCTGAGTGGTGGTGGCACGGTAGACAGGGGTGGAGCAAGGGACGCCGCGGCTGGTCTGGCACGGTGGTGACAGCGAGTTGGAATGATGGTGGTTTGTGGAGGAGCACACCACGTTTACTGGTTTTTTTATCAGAAACTTCCTATCTTCTGGCACTTTTCTGTTGTTGCTTCCTTTTTTGTTGTTCTCCCCCCCCTTCTATGTTGTTTTGGTTCTCTATTTATAGAGGAAGATGAACTCTTATCATTGTCATTGAGACCTTGTAAGCTTGTGTGTTGCAGAGGTTACCATGCTCAGGTCCTTTCAATTTCTATTTATGTTTCTTCTTCCTCTGATCTAGGCATGAACCCTTCCCTAAGCTCTGGAAAATTACCCAAAATGGTGTTTGATGATTTGAGCCTTGTGGGAAAATGTTAAAAACTTGGGATCCTGTTGGTTAAAGATTAAATCTAGAGAAGAAAGATAAAAATAAGATATTGTGTATATTGGGGAGTGAGACATTGTACGTTGGAGGAAGGCAGATTTTGTTTTTTATTTATTTTTATTTTTATTTTTATTATTTATTTATTTTATTTATTTTTTTACAGCCAGAAAACAGATGTATTTATTTTTGTTTAACTTGGCTTGGGTTTACTACCAAAAGTTAGCTAATGGGCCAAGATGAGATGGGTTGGATAATGGACTAAAAGACATCTTCAACAAAGGAATGAAATTGGGCTCATTAAAAACAAATTTTTTTTATTTTTTCTTTTTCTTCTTTTTTTTTTTTGGAAAGTTATTTATTTATTTATTTGCATTAATTTTTTCAAAACATTAATTAAAAGGAACCGAACAAAATTAGGTGTTCACGGATGCCCCTCTTTACTTGTTTCTTATTAGATAATAGGTGTAATCATAGTTAACCAATTATCGTTATAAGAAATTAGCAAAGACAAGAACTCCAATTTTGTCTGGGGTATACTGATGAGCAAAGGACCTGTGACTACAATACGATTTCCTGTGAAGAACCTGCGGGTTAGATCGCCGTTGAGTTACGCATAGAGAGCTTGCGGGGTGGATTGCCTGCTGAGCTTAAAAACAAAGATAAAAGTTTACGGGGTGGATTACCCATCAGCAGCTAGAACTGAATGATAAAATAATTTACGGGTTAGATTGCCCATCAGAAGCTCGAACAGAAAGATAAAAGAGCTAACGAGATGAATTGCCCGTTAGAAACTCGAACAAAAAGATAAAGAGCATACAGGGTGGATTGCCTGTTAGAAGTCCCAAACAAAGGGATAGAATGAGCTTACGGGGTGGATTGCCTGTTAAAAGCTCAAACAAAAATATAAAAGAGCTTACTGGGTGGATTGCCCGTTAGAAGCTTGAACAAATGGATAGAATGAGCTTACGGGGTGGATTGCCCGTTAGAAGCTCGCTTATGAGGTCATATAGACAAATGCAATGCATGAATGTTGATTTTGCTCATTGATGGGATGATAATGTTTGAGATGCCTTTCATTGGTAAATGCTAATGAAGAAAACCCTTATTATATTTTATGCACGATGCAAGAGATACTTTTGATGAGAAATCGTTTCTTCTTTGATGTTTCTTTTTTCATTATTGGATCCCTGACCCCTTAAAAGCGTCGATCACAGTGAGTCTTGAGGATGAACTAAAACAAGGCCCATCTTATTGGGAAAAGATATCTTGCACTTTTGTTTTGTGATGGTAGGTGTCCTTGATGATAATTATCCATATGGTTGATCCTTAATATTCTCTCTTTACTTCAACGCTCTTCATCAAGGAACCATCGTGCCCCCATGACCTTTTGAGGCTTTCCCAGGAAAAAACAGCAATACTTGTTTCAAATTTCAGTATAGACTTATCATGATGAATGCACTCAATTGACAAAAGAAAAGTAAAATAGAAGGACAAGGATAAACAAAAAAATTGGGAGTTAATATCATTATATCATAATCGAAAAGGTGTACAAGGAAGATGGAACGTTGTGGAGTAGAATCACATCTCTTCAAGTGACATCTCTCTCAATGACTAGTGTTAGTATCACTCATACAATCTTGAATGCTCATCGATTGGCTTCGGAGAATGCTGTTTGTTCGGTCTTCATGCATCTTGGACACTCATTGCCCCAGTTTATCAGCTTGACGACACTTCCCTTGTTATGTTTTTTTCCTTTTAACCCTAACTTTTGCCTAGACCGCCTTTTCAGGTTTTCAGTCTAGTGGGTTGCTCTAACTTTTGCCTAGACAGTCTTTTTTAGATTTTCAGTCTAGCGAGCCCCCTCTTTTTTCTCTTTTTTTTTGGAAGTGCGTTCAAGCATAGTACTTTTTTACTGCATCTGAGTTTACAGGGAGTGGTAGATCTTCCCCATCCATCTTGGTGAGAATTAAAGCTCTTCCAGAGAAGGCCTTTTTCACAACGTAAGGTCCTTCGTAGTTCGGAGTCCACTTCCCTCGATGATCCTTTTGGATTGGTAGGATCTTTTTAAGCACTAGGTCACCCTCCCGGAACTGTCATGGGCATACCTTCTTCTCATAAGCTCTTATCGATCTTCTCTGGTACAATTGACCATGACACAGTGCCGCCAATCTCTTCCCTTCAATGAGGTTCAATTGATTGAATCGATCCTGAACCCACTCAACTTCTTCCAATTCTGCCTCTCTCAGTACCCTTAATGAGGGGATTTCTACTTCAATCGGGAGTACTGCCTCCATCCCATAAACTAAAAAATACGGAGTTGCCCCAGTCGAGGTGCGAATAGAGGTACGATAGCCGTGAAAAGCGAAAGGTAACATCTCATGCCAGTCCTTATATGTCACAACCATCTTTTGGACAATCTTCTTGATATTCTTATTAGCTGCCTCTATCGCTCCGTTCATCTTTGGGCGGTATGGGGAGGAAATGTGATGCTTTATCTTGAAGCTTTCGCATATCTGCTTCATCATCTTGTTGTTCAAGTTGGTCGCATTGTCAGTGATAATCTCACTCGGCAACCCATAACGACAAATTAACTCTCTTTTGACAAACTTGATCACGACGTTCCTGGTCACATTGGCATATGATGCAGCCTCCACCCACTTTGTGAAATAATCAATGGCAACCAGAATGAAGTGGTGCCCATTTGAAGCTTTTGGTTCGATTGGTTCGATAACATCCATTCCCCATATTGAGAATGGCCAGGTTGCCGACATGACATTCAGGGGAGCCGGCGGCGCATGAACCTTATCAGCATATGTCTAGCATTTATGGCACCTCTTCGCATAATTAAAGCAATCAGCCTCCATTGTCAACCAGTAATGGCCCGTCCTTAAGATTTTTCTTGCCATTGCGTGACCATTCGCGTGAGTCCCAAACGACCCTTCATGTACATCCTCAATTATCTGTTTAGCCTCTTTTGCATCAACACATCTTAACAGTACCATATCATGATTCCTTTTGAAGAGAATACCCTTATCTAAATAGAAACCCATCTCAAGTCTTCTTAGGGTTCTTTTGTCATTTTTTGAAGCACATGGGGGGGGTATTCCCTTCTTTCTAAGAAATGTTTGATGTCATGGTACCACGGCTCTTGATCGGGCTCTTCTTCTACCACTTGACAATATGCAGGATGATTATGACTTTCCATTTTGATGAGTGGCGGATTTCTTTCATCACTCACTTTAAACATCGAGGACAGGGTAGACAGCGCATCGGCTAATTGGTTATCCTCTCGAGGAATATGATGAAATGTGACTTCGTCAAATTGCTCGATCAAATATGTAATCACAATACGGGATTAACTTGGCATCTCGGGTTTCCCATTCCCCTTTTAGCTGGTGGATGACTAATGCAGAGTCTCCATATACCTCCAATATCCTTGCTTTTGACTCTATTGCTGCCAGGATCCCCAGTGCACAAGCTTCGTATTCGGCTATATTGTTTGTACAATCGAAGCAGAGCCTCGCAGTGACAGGTAAATAATCATTTTCTGGTGAGATTAAGATTGCCCCGATTCCGTATCCCAATGCATTAGAAGCTCCATCAAATAACAAGGTCCACTTTTCTTTTCCCGGTGATTGCTCGCGATCAAACAAAGCCATTATACCTTCATCTGGGAAATCACATTGCATCGATACATAATCTTCTACTGGCTGATTGGCTAGATATTCTGCAAGAGCGCTACCTTTTACTGCTTTTTGGGTGACATAGACTATGTCGTATTCTGATAGCAGGACTTGCCAACGAGCAATTCTTCCAGTCAGAGCAGGCTTATCAAAGATATACTTGATTGGATCCATTTTGGACACCAACCAGGTAGTATAACACAACATGTAATGCCTCAAATGGCGAGCCGCCCATGCCAAAGCACAGCAAGTGCGTTCTAGCAGTGAGTAGTTGGCTTTACAACTGGTGAACTTCTTACTTAGATAATAGATGGCATGTTCCTTTCTTCCCGGCTCATCGTGCTACCCCAGTACTCAACCTATAGATTCATCTAGCACAATCAAATACATGATGAGAGGTCTTCCCGTCACTGGGGGAACCAAGACTGGAGGCTTGTTGGACGACTCTGGGCAAGTATACCCAGTCGTGCAAGTAATACGGTGGTAAGATCGGTTTATCGTATCCACGGGGATTGGATGTCAAATACCAATTCACAAACTCCGCAACTATCTAGACTAAACTATTAATCAAGAGAAAGTAAAACAAACAAAAGAAAAGAAATAAAATCTTTTTGTCTTTTTGGGGACTTTTGACAAACACTTGGCGTGCAGAAAGGATATGTTGGGACTAGACTTCATCAAACCTCTAAATCATGTACTATCAGGACTAGATACCTCCCATTCATGCTTCAGATATTAAAATCAACCCACTAAAATACTCAAACCCTGATTCCTCGGATGGCAAGAGCCTAAATCCACTAATAGACCCTAATTCCTTAGGTGGCCTAGATTAATGAATTTGCATTAAGATTAGGGATTACGCGATTACTAATAAACCTAGTTCCATTCCTAGATACAAGGCTTACTAGGTGATTAAATTCAATTCCGGTTATGATACGAACGTCCCCATTGCATACCAAAACACAAATCAAGTCATGGGGGTGCTAGCCACAACAAGCATTAAGCACAGAAAAATAACCATTAATATGAAGACATGAACATAGAATAATCCATCAAGATAAATACATAAACATAGGTTTGATTACATCTAATCCCAACACAGGGATTTAACTACTCATAAAACAAAGAAAACCAAACCAGAGAAATAGGAAGGAAGAGGAGAGAAGAGGCTCCATGTGAGCTTTCCTTCTTCTTCAAAGCAACCCCTCTTGGCTCCCTTCTAGGGTTGAAACCCTAGCCCAGCTGCAGCCTCCAAATGCCTTCAAATGGACCCCAAAAACTCCCCAGTCCTGTCTGCTGCGCTCTTATTTATAGGTCTGCTGCGCGTCACGGCCGTGATGGCCATCACGGGCAGGCCGTGACGCGTTCTGTCCAAGGCGTGTTTGCACAAACTGAAGTCTCGCGAGGCGAGCTAGGTTTCGCGTTGCGAAACCCTAATTTTCTGGTTGGTCACGGCCGTGATGTCTATTACGGGCAGGCCGTGACAGCCTCCCTCGACTTTTGCCTTCTGCTCTGCTTGATCACGGCCGTGATGGTCATCACGGCCTGGCCGTGATGGGCTCTGTTTGGCTCATATTCTTCACTTTTCAAGCTCTATTTCATCCAAGCTCCACCATGGCTGATTTTGATTATTTTTACATTGAATTCCTGCAAAACAACACCAAGAAACCGCTTCACCCGTTCCAAGGGAAAATCTAACTAAAAACAACTAAAGAATGCCTAATCTATATGAAAAATGCATGCAAATATGTACAGGAAACATCATGTAAAATCACACTATCAAATCACCCCAAGCTTATTCAATTGCTTGTCCTCAAGCAATCACTAAGGCCAGAAGAATAAACAGAACATTGATAGTGAACTAAGAACCCGAGTAACTGATCCAAGCAATAGGCAATTCACACAATTCAGCAAGAGACAATCAATTCAAGTCCAATTAGAGGCTTAGGTTCATTAGACTCATGTTGTCACTGATTTGGGCACTCTTTCTCACTTGAAGCTCACCCCAAGCTTGTTCATTTGCTTGGCTCTCTTTCTAACCTCACTCAAGTGTTTAGGGATATATAACATTTCACTCAATTTTCCTCAAGGAATGAATCCTACCATAGGCTTGACTATCAACCACATCTCTACTTTATTAATGAAAACAATTTAGAATCAAGAGGTCTTTTATTTGGTTGTAACATGGCCATGGGATTAATCGTTAGGTGGGGATAACAAGAAAATGACATTTCAAAAGGTTACATAAACATCAACATTTGCAAAGCATGACCTTCTAAAATACCTTCTTGGGTTTTCAATTCACTTTCCACCTTTCTTTGCTTTCCTTTTCTTTTTATTTCTCACTTTTCTTTTTGTCATCCCCTTCTCTATTTTTTTTATCATTTTTTTTCTTTTATTTGGAGAAGGGGAGATTTTACAACTCAAGAGAATTTTTTTTTTTCCTGATTCTTTCATCCCAAATTTTCAACTACCCTTTTTACCCTTTTGTAATACTTTAGAAGGTCCTATCAAACATTATTTATCAATAAATTTCAAGGTACCAAGAAAAGTATTTCTATTCTTTCAGGCTCAAAATTGGGCAACTAAGGGGTAGCATTTCATCATTCAAAGCTCAGAAGGCCAGAAAAATACCTATTGCCTCAATCATTTTCAAAAATGTTTTCAAAAATTTTCAAGCTTCAAGATGGTTTCAAGTCAAGTTCTAGAGAAAACAATCCAAGAGGAATAACACTCTAACACAAAGAATGGGGTATATTTGGTGAGTACCCCTTTATGGCTCAAAATCTCACATTTTAGTTCAGAATCAATGAAAAACACAAATCCTCAGAACCATATGCTAATTATCAACTACCCAAGATTATCTCAAACATTTTCATTTGCAGCCATATCACAAGAATAACAAATTGGGTTCAACAATTCACTATCTCAAATTATTGGGCACTTAGTTCTCACAATTGGGTACAAAATCTAAGCAAGGGCAATCTAATTGTGTGATCATGCAAACTATCATGCAAAACTATATGAATGCAACATGAAAAATGCAAATGCAAAATACCCCTACCCCAAGCTTAAAAATTTACATTGTCCCCAATGTAAACAATCAAGTTGGAGAAAGGAAAGAAAAATAAAATAAGATAAAATGGAACGGCTTACCGATGCGGTAGCGGGTGTTGGCTTTCATTTCAGTCAGAAACTGCTTGAAAGTTGGGTTGCTTTTTCTTGTCTTCTTGCTCTTCCCTCCTTCCTTCTTACCCTGGAATCACTTGGCAATTTTATTAGTAAAAGAAAACTCTTGATCTTCTCAAATTATTCAAGAGTTTAAAATCAAAAATCAAATCTAACTAAACAAAAAAGAGGAAAAAGGAAAAAGGAAAAGAAAAATTGGGTTGCCTCCAAATGAGCGCTTCTTTAATGTCACTAGCTTGACTTATTAAAAAGCATCACCTGGATCCTCCTCCCGGATCAAATGGAACTTGGAGTGGAGATTGTAGCAGTAATATAACTTTATTCTTAAGTCCACCCAGCCATTGGGTGGAAATTCCATTGACCTCTTTAACTACAATAATGCACTCACTTCCTAGCGGGTCAAATGGCATTTTCACCAGGAAGTTTGAAAAACAAGGGGAAGGGACTAGTTTACCAATGTCCACACATGCATGCAAGCCGACATATTTGTCCAATGCAGAAATTTCAGATTCCTTAGCAAGCATGGCGGAATCCCCTACCACTTCGTCTTCATCTTGAACTATCCCCCAAACCAGATTTTCCTCAAATTGGGCTTCAGGTGACTTTTGTACTAACAGTTTACAAATCTCCTCAACTTGCATTTTGAAGTTCTGCTGCACAGCTTCGATCATCATCACAGCTTGGCTCTTGCCTTGGCCTCAGAGGTGGATAGCTCTTGGGAATATTGTTCTAGAGCAGCTTTCAACGGTGTTTGCTCCTTCCATTCCCATTCCTCCTCATGCATCATTATCACACTATAAGCTTGTGCATGAGGGCAGTGACGTCCCCAGAGCCCGTAGTCTCCCAAGACTACATTAGGCCCAAAGTGGTATTTTGTAACTCCATCCAAGGTGGGAAAGTAATAAGTCTCCATTTGTTGCATCCACCTTGTACAAACACAACTCAAAACAAAAAGATCAAATATCTACAGAAAATAAAAATGAAAATAAAAATAATAAAAATGTCTAAATTAGTTGCCTCCTTTGTTACTAATGATATTGGCAAAACCAATCCCCGGCAACGGCGCCAAAAACTTGTTGAACGACTCTGGGCAAGTATACCCAGTCGTGCAAGTAATACGGTGGTAAGACCGGTTTATCGTATCCACGGGGATTGGATGTCAAATACCAATTCACAAACTCCGCAACTATCTAGACTAAACTATTAATCAAGAGAAAGTAAAACAAACAAAAGAAAAGAAATAAAATCTTTTTGTCTTTTTGGGGACTTTTGACAAACACTTGGCGTGCAGAAAGGATATGTTGGGACTAGACTTCATCAAACCTCTAAATCATGTACTATCAGGACTAGATACCTCCCATTCATGCTTCAGATATTAAAATCAACCCACTAAAATACTCAAACCCCGATTCCTCGGATGGCAAGAGCCTAAATCCACTAATAGACCCTAATTCCTTAGGTGGCCTAGATTAATGAATTTGCATTAAGATTAGGGATTACGCGATTACTAATAAACCTAGTTCCATTCCTAGATACAAGGCTTACTAGGTGATTAAATTCAATTCCAGGTTATGATACGAACGTCCCCATTGCATACCAAAACACAAATCAAGTCATGGGGTGCTAGCCACAACAAGCATTAAGCACGTAAAAATAACCACTAATATGAAGACATGAACATAGAATAATCCGTCAAGATAAATACATAAACATAGGTTTGATTACATCTAATCCCAACACAGGGATTTAACTACTCATAAAACAAAGAAAACCAAACCAGAGAAATAGGAAGGAAGAGGAGAGAAGAGGCTCCATGTGAGCTTTCCTTCTTCTTCAAAGCAACCCCTCTTGGCTCCCTTCTAGGGTTGAAACCCTAGCCCAGCTGCAGCCTCCAAATGCCTTCAAATGGACCCCAAAAACTCCCCGCTTACCCTGTCACTGCGCTCTTATTTATAGGTCTGCTGCACACGTCACTTTGTCAATGGCCATCACGGGCGGCCGTGACGCTGTTTCTGCCCAAGGCGTGTTTGCACAAATCAAGTCTCGCGAGCGGAAGCTAGGTTTCGCGTCGCGAAACCCTAATTTTCTGGTTGGTCACGGCCGTGATGTCTATTACGGGCAGGCCGTGATGAGCCTCCTCGACTTTTGCCTTCGCTTCCGCTTGATCACGTAGTGATGGTCATCACGGCCTGGCCGTGATGGGCTCTGTTTGGCTCATATTCTTCACTTTTCAAGCTCTATTTCATTCAAGCTCCACCATGGCTGATTTTGATCATTTTTACATTGAATTCCTGCAAAACAACACCAAGAAACCGCTTCACCCGTTCCAAGGGAAAATCTAACTAAAAACAACTAAAGAATGCCTAATCTATATGAAAAATGCATGCAAATATGTACAGGAAACATCATGTAAAATCACACTATCAAGGCTCCTGTAGGTATTGTTTGATATTCTCAAAGGCTTTTTGACAATCTTCTTTCCATGTTACAGCCTGATTTTTGCGTAGCAATTTAAAGATTGGTTCACATGTCGCGGTTAGTTGGGAGATGAACCGGGTAATGTAGTTCAATCTTCCTAAAAACCCATGAACTTCCTTCTCCGTTCGAGGTGCTAGCATATCGATGATTGCTCGAACCTTTTCAGGATCAACCTCTATTCCTCTTTGACTAACAATGAACCCCAGAAGCTTGCCTGATTTCACTCCAAAAGTGCATTTGACTGGATTCAGTCGGAGCTTAAACTTTATTAACCGCTCAAAAGGTTTCTGCAGATTATCAACATGGTCATTTTCGGATCTGGACTTGGCGATCATGTCATCTACATAAACTTTTATCTCCTTATGCATCATGTCATGGAATAAAGCCACCATAGCCCGCTGATATGTTGCCCCAACATTTTTCAAGTCAAATGGCATAACCTTGTAGCAAAAGGTTCCCCATAAAGTGACAAATGTAGTTTTTTCTAGGGCTGGACAAAAAACCGAGACCCGACCTGAACCCCAAAAAACCGAGTCTAAAAAGACGTCTTTGGGTGGGTCGGGTCGATCATCGGGTCGACGGGTGGGCAGGCTCAGTTTCAAATGGCTTGACTCAGACGGGTGCGGGTCTGAAATTTTTTTTTCCGTCAGAACCCGTATCCGACCGAATAGGAAGAGCTGCTTTATTAACTACATTGATTATTATTACTTATATCATTTCATTTGCATAGATTCACTGCTTTTTTCACACGTATTCCCACAACTTGATAACCCCATCCCACTATCCAACACAAACTACACAATAGCCAACGCACATGTATCAGAAAGTTTCTCCATTATCGAAGTAGAGTAGAGTTTCTAGACTAAAAGTACACGTCTAACATCAACTCTGTCAGCATTCATATTGATATTTTCAAAAAAATAAAAAACATTAACACATTATGTTTTCAAAAAAAAATTAAAAAACATTCATATCATCGTAAAAAAAACACAAAATGCACACATTTCTCACTCATTCAGTCATTCTTCAGAGTTCAGAGTCACTTTCACAAAAAGTCAAAAACCCTCAATCTCACCCTTATCGAATCTCTTCTGCTTCTTGTAACTCCAGATTAGCCCAAGCCCGACTCTGGCCTGCACCGTCCTCGCCGTGACGACCGTCGTCCAGATCTGCTTCTTCCCGCTTTCGTCCAGTCGTCTGCGTTCTGCTTTCTCCCGGGTGGCGGTGGTCGCAAGCCAGAGCAGCGACTCCTTGAATCCATCTATGGCCAAGGCGGTCGCTCGTGCTCCAGCTCGTCCAGACCAAGAGCAAGCCCGACGGCTCCGACGAGGGCGAGTTCCTCCATGGCCCCATCAATGGGAGCCATCACCTCTCCCAACCCCACTCTCCGGCCAAGCCCCACCGCACGAAATTGGATATCTCCGACCAATCTTGAAGATCTTTGATTATGATATTATATATTCTGATTCTCCTTCTTTTTCTTTTCACAATTTTTTGTCTATTTGTTTAAAACCTCCGAACCCGCCCGAAACCGCCCGCCACCTGCCGAATCCGCCACCCGTCAAAACCGACCCTCAAACGGACGGGAACGAATGGCATATTATCATCGTCGGTTTTGGTTGGATTGTGCTTTTTTGACCCGAAACCGACCAAAACCGACCGCTGTCCACCCCTAGTTTTCTCCATATCTTCAGGTGCCATCTTGATCTGATTATATCCCGAGAATCCATCCATGAAAGAGAATAATGCATGTTGAGCAATATTATCTACAAGAACATCAATGTGAGGCAGAGGAAAGTCATCTTTTGGGCTAGCTCTGTTTAGATCTCGATAGTCAACACACATTCGAACCTTTCCATCTTTCTTAGGAACAGGAACGATGTTAGAAACCCATTGAGGGTACTTTACAACTTCTAGGAAACCTGCATCCAGTTGTTTCTTGACCTCCTCCTTGATCTTTAGAGACATTTCTGCTTTCATCCTTCGTAGCTTCTGATTTACTGGAGGCCACTCCGGCTTTAATGGCAATTTGTGTTCTGCTATGCTGGGGTCTAACCTTGGCATGTCTTGATACGACCATGCGAAAACATCTTTATAATCCATCAACAACCTGATCAACCTGCTTCGCTCCTTTTCTTTGAGGGAAAGGCCAATCTTGACCTCTTTTTTATCATCTTTAGTTCCTAAATTGATTAGTTCACTCGACTCTTCATGGGGCCGAATTTCCATGGCTTCTTGTTCTACCAACCTTAATAGTTCAGGAGGGACTTCCCCATCATCATCAACAACCTTGTCAGTATGATCAATGTGATAGTCAAATTGTACGTTGAGTTACTAACACTGTCATTTTCGAGAGAGTCACTTTCAGATCTGCATTTTGATAGTTATCAAGGAAAGATAAATGAATAAAGGTTAAAGCCAAAAATAATGCAAAAGACTTCATTTATTGGTGGCAAAACGGTGGATAAAGGCGAAAGTTAAAAATAAATGAGTTAACAAACACAGAGATACTGAATGCATGCATTTATTGATAAGTCATACTGAAGCGGAAACAAGTAAGCCCATTACAACCAGATTCCTAAAGCCTTGGGCAGAGCTAAAGGATAAGCATTACAGAATTACTTGGAAAAAGACTCTATGGTCTTGGGGAACTCAATGATCTCCCAATTGTTGAGCTCTGTATCTGGAGAACATGGATACACCAGATTGACACCATGATCGGCGGGATAATCATCTTCAATAGCTGTTGCTTGGTCCAGGAATGCGAACCCTATGCTTCGGAAGCTCTGTCGAATGTCACAGATGGGAACCCTTTCAGCCTCGTATTCACGATTTTCCAGCCGAGCCAACCTCTTTCTTTTCTTCTCTTCTATAACCCTCATCTTGTCGGTCTTGGTGGGTTTGTATCCCAACCCAAACCTATCCTTGTTCTTAGTGAGCATGAGGATGTCAGCGACACCTAGGCTATTCTTCCCCAAACCGCTTCCAGGTTGGTATCCTCCTTTGAGCATAACCTTGGCCATCATAATGGACGCTTTAGATGACTAAGGTTTCAATAGTGGAGCTCCCTCCCCAACATAAGTGGCATTGGCAATTTCAAGCGACTGGAAGGCGGTCTCGAGAGCTTCCTCAGCAGCTTTGATGTAAGGGGTTGTTGATGGCTTACTTACTAACATATCCTCCTCTCCAGAAACAATTATCAACTTACTATCAACAATGAACTTCACCTTCTGGTGCAATGTGGACGGTATAGCTCCAGACGAATGGATCCATGGTCGTCCTAGGAGACAGCTGTAAGTTGGTGTGATGTCCATTACCTGGAAGAGTATTTCAAAGGTACAAGGGCCAATCTGAATGGGAAATTCAATTTCTCCCATGACTTCCCTTCGGGTGCCATCGAAAGCCCTTATAATCATTGTGGTTGGCTTCATATGAGTTCCATCGAAAGGCAACTTTGCCAGTGTTGACTTTGGCATTACATTCAAAGAAGATCCATTATCAATGAGAACCCTAGCCATGACATGATCTCGACACTTCACAAAAATGTGCAATGCCTTGTTGTGCCCGATACCTTCAGCTGGTATTTCATCATCGGTGAAAGTGACATAATTATCAGCGACTATGTAACCTACGATGTTATCGAGCTTATCAACTGTGATGTCATGGGAGACATGAGCTTGATTCAACACCTTCATTAGTACTCTCCTATGTGGCTGAGAGTTTATCAACAGAGACAAAAGAGATATTCGAGCCGGAGTTTGATTCAACTGATCCACAACCCTGTATTCACTTTGCTTGATGAACTTCAAGAATTCACCGACCTCTTCATCAGATACCTCCTTTTTATTCTTACCCCCTCTTGCTTCCACCTTCGCTTTCCCTTTGCAATATTTTCCTTCATTTTCTGTTTCCTTCCTTTGCAGTACCTCCGGGGTATAAATACGGTCACTCCTAGTCATTCCACCAATACCCGAAATGTTGGTAACCACGGTGGTCCCGTTGGAAGGATTTAGTTGAACCTGGATATCATATTTCCACGGTACCGCTTTGGTGTCCTTGTATGGGAAAGGACCTGGGACCCGGATGACAATTGGTGTTGGCCCACTCGAAACCGGCAAAGGTTCTTTCTCGGTATAGTATGTAACATCCTAAAATTCTAATATAATTATTTTGCTTTAAAAAAAAAAGAGATTAAGTTATTAAAAATATAGTAGAAGTAAAATATAATTATGAGTGTTAGTATTAAGGATTTGTTAGTATAAGATTTATAAGGATTGGTTAGTAACTACAAAATAAATAAATAAGTATAGGTATTGAAAATAGTGTAATGGGCGTGAAAGCCCACGTACAGCATATGGCCTTTGAGTTTTTTTTAAAATAATAATGGTAAGAAAAAAAAGAGAATTATAAAACCTAAAAATCCTATGCGCTAGTTGACCGTTCCTACTATTATGTATATATATAAATTGGTCACTGCGCATGTGGGTTGGTAGCGCCGCACAGTGAGTGAGTATAGCGAGGGAGAGACTTCCATTCCTTGGCAGTGCAATCGTTGTAACACACAGATCCAAAAACACCAGTGAACGGAATAAGAATTTTTAGAGAAGCACTACCTTTTATCACAAATAATTTTTAGAGCATTTTGGAGTCTTCGAGAGGTGAGTAACTGTACTTTTTGCGAACACTTTCCATGGTATAATTGTTTGTATGTGTGTGGAAGGGTTTACCTTATAGTTTTTTTTTTGGAATTTGAATTGAATATATGAATGATATCACCAACCTAGATTTTAAAATTGGGGGTTTTCAATTAAAACAAAAATTTGTTAAATTGAGTATTTACTCTTGTTACTGATGGCATGAAATAGATGATTGATGTTTGTACTAGTTGAATGATATTGCTTGATGACATATGTTATGTCTTGATGTTCGTGATTGTCATAGTGTAGTTATAAAATTACTTGATGACATGATATGAGTCTATTTGGTATGCATGATAAGATTAAATATTTAATTTATGGTAAATGAGTTGTTACATGTATGAGACATGAAATTTATGCCTTATGATGAGTTGTATGATGTTTGCCGCAATACCACCTATGATAGGGGTATCGAAGAGTAATACCGCCTTAACGGGGTATCGAAAGTAACATCGCCATGTAACTGGGATGTCGAAAATGAGCAATACCACCTAGAAAGGGATATCGAAAGTAACACCGCCACAGGTTGGGGTGTCGAAAAAGGAGAAATACCACCATGTGCACATGGGAGGTATCGAAATGGAAATGTCCCCGACAGGAGGGTGCCGTTGAAACACTCCTCGTGAGTAGGGGTGGGCAATGGGACGCCATTGTCATGTGATGTGTGAATTTATGGCATGCCGACAATAGACCAATTTAATTATGAGGTCTTCGGGTCACTTGGACTAATCTAGAATTTATTTGGTATATGGAATGTGATATATTGAGATGAGTTGTTATGCTATATGCTCTCGAGTTACTGAGATTATTGTTGTTATTAAAAGTATTTTCCTTCGTATATATTATTTTGAAAAATTAGCGGATGCCATGAACAGTTTTTCCGGTTACCGCGCCGGCTGAGAACAATACTATTTTCGAAAATATTTTATAAATTGTATTGTTGTTCACTGGGATTTTATATCTCATTATAAGTGTTGTTTTCAGAGTCCGAGGACATCGCTGTTGACCCAGAGATCTGAAGAGTCATCCTTTTGATTAGCTAGTGGGTTAGTAATGTAGTATGACTGAGAGTACTATTGGAATGGCGTTCTTGATCTTACATATTATTTTTCTCGGATTGTAATTAGACGCCCGGTTTTGAGGCTTTTCTTTTAATTTGGTTTTATCCAGATGTATGGATTATTATTATATTTATTATTTTGATACATTATTATTATTTTATTTAATATGAGACATTTTCCAGACTTATATAATTGAGAAAAATTTTATGACCAGCATATTTTAATTAAATGTTTTGAAGGATTTTTCTCGAAATTAATTTGGGTTACTAATGTAACGATGGGCGTTACATAGTATATCACCACTGGTTTCAGAGTGACTTGCTCAGGAACGGGTTGAGGATTAACCACAATAGTAAAAGGAGTTATCTTAACTGGAGTTGGGGAATTTGTAGATTCAATAACCATGTTAATGCCACCCTCATGGGATTCACAACCAATTAGGATAATCTTCATGTCTATTAACTTCTGTACAACTTGCCGAAATTCTGCACAGTCTTCAATTGAATGCCCTATACCCTCGTCAAAGTCACATCGTATTACTCCATCGAGAACCACTTCTTCAATAATCGGGATTTGGATCCATCTGCATTTGCACATCTCTTTGAAAATAACTCTCATAGGAGTTCTAACATCTGCCACTTGACTCTTGAGAGTGTGTTCTAAGAAGCTTTCAGTGGCATTGACTCCAAAACCCCCATGATTCGGCATAGGATCTTGTGCCATATTTGGAGCATCTTTCTGAAAGCTCAACCATTTGGCATTAATTAGATATTGCACCTTAAACTTCAAAGCCTTGCAATTTTCTGTGGAATGACTCGTGGCCCCATCGTAATACTCGCATTGAGCATTTGGGTCATACCACTTTGGATAAGGAGGGTCTATTGGTCTTGTTGGGATAGGAGTTAGCACGGATCTGCTCACGAGTTGGTGAAATAGTTCAGTGTAGGTCATAGGTATCGGGTCAAAACGCACTGGCTTTCTTTGAGTTATACGGTGGTCTGGTTTGGCTTGTGTTTTGGTTTAGGGGTTGACCAAACTGGGGTGGCATGGTAGGGTGTGTTTGATGCTGAGAAGGGTGTAATGGTCGATAAGATGTCATCGAATGGTGTGGTCGGGGATTTGAAAATTGTGCGGTGGCAACGATGTATGATTGGTTGACTTGGTGATATTGAGGTGGTTGATAATATGGGGCGTATTGGGCTTGGAAGGCAAGTGCTTGGTTTGGTCTATATTGGTTTGGTTTCTTTTGTTCAAAGGTTATTGCATGTGCTTCTCCTTCTTTCTTTTTCACAACGGGGCTTTCTTTGGGCCGTTCCCTACTGAAGTCTCGGTGATCTTGCCATTCCTCATTCCACTCTCAATTCTCTCACCGATGATGACCATGTCAGAAAAGTTCGATGACACACTCCCAATCATCCTATCATAGAGGGGCGACTGGAGTGTATCAATGAACATTGCTACGATTTCTTTCTCGGCTAATGGGAGCTCCACCTGAGCAACCTGTTCCCTCCATCGTTGTGCGTACTCTTTGAAAGTCCGTGTCCTTTTTTGACATATTTTGGAGTTGCATTCTATCGGGAGCCATGTCGATATTGTACTTGTATTGCTTCAGGAATGCGTCAGTGATGAGTGTGATTTCACATCATCTTTGTCTATCATTTTGCATGCATTTTTATGTAGTTTAGGCATATTTTCATTTGATTTTTGGTTATTTTTCCTTTGGAACGGGTAAGGCGGTTTTCGTGTGTTGTTTTGCAGAAATCAAGGGTAAAATGCTCAAGATCAACCATGATGAAGTTTGGATGAAGATGGAGCTTTAAAAGTGCAGAAAACGAGCCAAACAGAGCACATCACGGCCTAGCCGTGATGCCCATCACGGCCATGATCGAGCAAAACTGAAAAGGAACAAAGGCTGAAGTCAGAGTCTGTCACGGCCTAGCCGTGATGAAGATCACGGCCATGAAATGGAGGCTCGCGACGCGAAGGGTAGCTCGCCACACGAGAAACTGAAAATTTCCAGAACTTCCAGAAACAGAGACCGTCACGGCCTGCCCGTGATGGCCATCACGGCCGTGACGCGCATTATGTAACACCCTACTTTTTATTTTCCGATTTTTATTTTTTTCAGTAAAAATATTTTCGCTGTATTAACCGGTATAAATGTATTTATTTATATTTTTATCCGAGTTCATGGAGATTGATTTTTATGAAATAAAAATCATATTCATACTCTATCTTAGGGTAGAAGCTTACGATAAAAATTTGGGTTGAAAATTCAGACGGAACCCTTCCTCATGCGTTTTCACTGACAGTATAATTTTACTGAGCAGAAAACCTAATTTTGACTCGTGAACTAAATGGTTTATATTTAAATCATTTTTACAACAAGTTTGGTCAGTTTGAAAATTTTCAGTCGAAAACGAAATATTACGCTTTACGCAGCGTAAAACCCTAATCGTGAAAACCGACGAGTCGAAAAACGGAACTACACAGAGACCCATCAAGAGATCGGGATAACGAGTCATACTTGATGACCATGGAGGATGAGTCACCAAGCATTTATGAGCATTAAATGCATGTAATCATGACATTTAGGTAAAAGACCAAAATACCCCCAAGCTTTTGCGGGTATTAACAAGACGCATCTACGCACTCTTAACCAATCATTTTACGTGGTTGAAAACCTCCCACATCTCTCCAATTTCGTGCCTCCACCTCCAATAAATCTTAACTATTTCATTTTGCTTTCGTTTCATTATTTTGCTCTCAAAACCGAAATCGGTAAACGACTGAGTCACGTACGGAATTTCTAGGAACCGCTAATGGATAAGATCGATGACTCATTGGTGAGTCATTTTGTGTGGCCCAAAATCAGCCACACCTCCACTAAATGTGAGCCACATATTATTAACCATGGTTAGCCAAAATAACCTTAGTTAAGTTAATTATAACCTTAGTTAAGTTAATTATAACCTTAGTTAAGCTTATATTAATTTAATAATCACAAAACCCATTAAACCAATTCCTTTTAACCAAACAAGGCATAAGATTACTCCTATAAATACCCTCCAAACCGTGGCCTCCCTCACCATTTCACTCATCTTCTTCATTCTCTTCATCTTCCTCACCAACTAAGTTACAAAACCCTAAGAACACCGAATTTCCACCAAACATATGATCCTCTTACTTTCTGAAACTCGGAAAACACTCAACATAAAAGTTGTTCCTCTTTCTCTCTTCTTTCCAACAAGCTAAAGATCATCAAAAACGGATAAGTGTATTGGGAGATAGGATCAAAATACAGAAACTGCCCAGAATTCCCAGCAACCCACGAAACAGCAGAAAGAAGGTCCTTTTCACCCCTGTTATGATCCGAACCGAATGAAACCTTAAACACCAAAGTTGTTCCTTTTCTTATTATCTTTCTATAAAGCCAAAGTTCGTGATTTTTGGATGAGTATATTGTGAGATACACTCACAATACCATCACACCCTCAAGCTGTCCAGTTTTCAACATAGTGAAGGTTGATCATTTCTTAATTTCTTCAATCTTCAAGAGGTAAAAGCTCATCTCCTTGATCATATAAGCTTTCATATTCATTTATTTCTCATGTTTATGCCATGAATCATATTTTTCCATTCCTAGATCTAGAACTTCAAATAATTCTAGAAAATTGTAGAAAAATCCTTTTAATGTGAAACCAATTTCTATGATCTTGTGATGTCTTCCACTTTCATTATCCAAGAGCTTGAATCCAACTAAATTTCCTAGCCTATTTTCCTAATATGGGCCGAAACCCTAACCCTAAAGGTTAGAGGATTTTGTTTCAAATTTTAGTCTTGTAATAAGTAATCTATGTTAGTTAAGACTCTAGTAACTAGGATCCAAAAGATGGCATTAAGAAGATAATCCTAAACCTATTTTCTAAGTCTTGGCCGAACCTAGCCCTAAAGTGTCATAGATGGTTGTTAGTTGATTATAGTTATGTTGTTTGAATGAAGGTGGTTGTGTTAACTCGTGGCGGGATAACGAGGATCGTCGTGTACGTGTTTCCGGTGAAAACTCAGGTGGGGAAAAGAATCAACCTATCGTCGGAATCGATAAGTAGTAGATTATATGATAATTGTGTAGGGCGACCTAAACCCTACTAGTAGTTGAGTAATCGACAAGACCAAAATCTCATTGGAAACCTTTTTTGTAAAACCAATGGTGATTCGGGGATTGTAGGTTTATCGACATTAAGGTTGATTTTATGATGTGGAGGATGTTTGGATTTATTTATTATTTGATTTGATTGTGATATGCTGGCTGTGATAATTTGTTTTAAGTGATATTTTATGTTGTTTGATTATTTTATTGATATTATGTTGATATTTATTAACCGTTGATGGATGATTTGCTTTTATTATTTATATCGAATTGATACTTTATGATATGGATGTTAATATGCTGTTTTGAGGTTGGAATGGTATATGTCTGAGTAATTTCTGGCTAAGGAAAAACTTGGTATTTAAGCGTGTTTATCACCACCTCTTTTTCCCGGGAAGTTATCCCAGTATACTATTCGTAGTTCTTAAATTGGGTTATTTTTATTCTGTTGAATGATATTTTATGATGATTAATATGTTTATGTGAGAATGTATTATAGCTTGATAATAATTGAATTGCTTGGTTCAACAATATTCTGATATATGGTTAGAGATGATCTGCCTGGTTTTTAATATTGTGCTTAGCTGATTTTTAAGTAAGGATATGTGTTGTTCGGGAGATAATTGTTTGGGTGAGAGAATAAAGGTGATTTAGAGGTGCCTAGCCTAATTAAGTGGTTTTATCTAAGAGGAAAAAGGTGTTGAGACTTTGATGGAAGGTTGAGGCACTAGGTTGTTATTGATTTAAATTAGGGAGATTCATATATCGAGGTATTGTTAGTCACAGCCGTGTGAGTGGAACACACGAGGTCAGGATATCCTATTTTGGGGATATCGGATATGACGGGTGAGTGCCCTACGGATGTGGATGCCGAGGTAGACTACCGTAATACTCTTTAGTTCTTGACGAGTTCGTATGTTCTTGGCACTGGGCCGTTTTGGATTGATATTCCTTGACGAGTTCGTATGTTCTTGGCACTGGACCGTTATGGAAGGATGTTCCTTGACGAGTTCGTATGTTCTTGGCACTGGACCGTTATGGAATGATATTCCTTGACGAGTTCGTATGATCTTGGCACTAGACCATTTTAGACTAATAAGTGTTTAGTCTTTGATGCGTTCGAAAGTTATTGGTACTGGACCGTTCTGGACTACTGACTAATGTGACAGGAGTGAAGATGGCCACATCAGTATTAAGTTTTAGTTGCATGGGCTGAGGGTAGAGGATGATATAGTGAATTGAGGATGATTGCTGATTTTGATTGATGCGTGTCTGTGACAATTACTGTATAATTTACTATTACTCTTTTCCGCTTTTTGATGATAGAACTGTTTCTTATTCCCTATATCTTTCTGTGTGTTGTGTTTTATTTCTGATGTGATCGTACGAGAAGACCCGATGGAGGAACCAATTGCTGAGGGGTTAGATGGAACTCCTTACGAACCAGATGCTGGAGGTCGAGCTGTGATTCAAGGCGATTAGAGTATAGACAGTATGGCCAGTGTGTCTAAAGAGTATTTATATTTCCGCTGAGTATGTCTGTAGTGAAGTTTATGCCTGTGAGGGATCCTACTGAGATGGTACCCTTAACAGTGCTTTTGGAATGTAATAAATAACAGGTGTGTATTTATGTAATTTAGTTTTGGTATGTTTTATATATGCATAAGTTATATAATTATTAATTAATTTTTAATTTTTACGTATTTTCAATGATAAGCGAGCGATTAAGTAAATAAATATTAAGGTTTTAATATAATAATACGATGGGGCACAACGGGGTGTCTCACATTACTTGGACCTGAAGAAACCGAATTGGATCAGAATTTGAGTTAGATTGGGATTCTAACTTCCCACATCTATAAATAAGGACCAGGCAGAGGCAGAAGGGGATCATCATACACATCTGAGATCATCTAGGACACTTAGGCTATTTTTCAGGATCTTCTTCTCCTCTCCTCTTCTCTTCTCTGATTTTTGTATTTTTCATTATGTTGTCAACCCAGCTTGTCATCTCCATGGCAAGACTGGAGTAGTAGTTTGTTTCTAGGGATTGGGGCTCTGCCCGAGTTTTGTAAATGTTATTGATTTGATGTAAAATCGTTGTTGATTTCGTTATTGTTTTAGATCTGATTTCTAGTGTGTTAATCACTCGTAAATTCGGTGTCTGCTTATTTGCGTGACGTAGACGTTCTAAGGAGGAACCTAGCGGTGAACTTAGGATTTCTAGTGTGTTTCACTCGTAAAGTCCGGCGGCCGCTTATCTGCGAGATGCGGATATTCTAAGGAGGAACCTAGCGGTGAACTTAGGTTATTTGCATGACTTAGACATTCTAAGGAGGAACCTAGCGGTGAACTTAGGTGTCGGACCTATAGAAGTCAGACTTGGGACTGAAATCACGAGAGTTAGAAGCCGTCCCTCGAGGAGCAACGAGTTGTCACGAAGCACAAAGGGTCCAATCTGGGATCGACTACCACAAGAGTAGGGGTTGGGTCAATTGGGCACGGCTTTTGTAACCCGAGAGGGAGCTTAAGCTATCAGAGGACAAACTCGCCTTCAAGGCAATTTCGGTAATCAACAAAGGTAAATCAGATTAGCAACATAAACAGCCTCAAAGGTAACCCAAATCCCTAGGAATCCGTTTAAATCTAAAACCCCATAAACATTTGTTTTCTGTTTGTTTATCTTTTAAATTCAAATTCAAAACCCCTTTTCAAAATAAAGATATCCTTTAAAACTGTCCAGATCTAATCGATTCAAAAACCGATTGCGATTCGAGAACACAGTCTCTGTGGGTTCGATATCTTTTATTACTTGACGGCAATCCGGTACACTTGCCGGAATCGCAGAGCGCGGCGCGCAACACACGCGCGTCGCACGACAACAGTCAGCTAGATCTTTGAAGGATCGGACGTGTGCCCGCTCGAGATACGTGTACCAATTTGAAGCTGCCCCAGTTAAACTATCTTGGAAAAAGTGAATCAAGAGCTTATCATCTTGGGCATATGATGCCATCTTCCTTACATACATGGTCAAATGGTTTTTGGGACAAGTAATTCCCCGATATTTGTCAAAATCGGGCACCTTAAATTTCGGCGGAATTACAACATTTAGCACCAGACAAAGCTTTGAGGCATCCTGAAGACCATAACTATTTACCGCTTCAATGACCCGTAATCTTTCCTCTAGCACTTCTAACTTTTCTTTATATTGGGAACTCCCTCCTGACTGATTCACCAGAGTTTCAACGTACATATTCTGGGGGAAATAGTACGGCGTGTAGGGGGATCCGAAATTTTGCATCATTTGATCCCCATGGGGTCCATAATGCAGGGTGTATTGCAGGGGTTTTGGATTAGCATAAGGTGTCACTGCTGTCGGGTGTTACCATCCGTAGGATCGACTGATTCGTGCTTGTGGCATTTTGACAAGATATTGGTGAGGGTTTGTGCCTGGGTGGTATGTTCGGGGTTTTGAATGCCATCCTGTAGGGCGGGGGTCGTTGGTGGCACAAATCCACGAGGCAAACCGTATGGGGGGATTGTTTGGGTCAAATGAAAGATGAGCTTGGTTGCTTGGATAAACAACTGAGTGGCATCATGGCCCCTGTTGATTGAACCCTTGAATAGAAACTGAGCAAAACCAGGGCGGGATGGGAGGTGTGACTGGATGTCCTTCGTTTGAGGCCGGAGGGTTCTCCCTCTCGTGTTCTTTTTCCTTCGCATTGCTTGTAGGATCTCCATCATCTTAGTCATCTCGATCCTTGATTTGACCGACTTCATCCCCGATCCCTTGGACTTCTTCTAGTTCATCCGCCATGGCTCTTGTCTCGTGATCGAGAGCGATAGGGGTGTCTTGGAGTAATTGTTCGGTGATCGAACTGCAAAATCATGGAGATTTTTTAAAAAAGCAATTACGGTAAAGGAAGATAAGTGATCCAGAAATATTATTGCGAGGGGAGACCGTTTCCACATAGCAAGACACTTCCTCCCCACACATAACTCTAGGGGTACGTCCCCTTAGGTCATGTGTGGTTGATGACCAATCCATGGGAATATGCGTTCCTCAATGAATTGAACCACTCACTAGCATTGTGATCCATTAATGCAACTAGTTGAACATAATCAAAACATCTTTCATTTCATCAAAGGGAGAAGTACAATGCCTTATAAAATAGAAATGATTACATCAAAAGTTTTGGGACTTTCTTTTTGAATCCACTGGCAAGCCTTTTACAATATTTCATGAAGTCGACCACTTTCGGGGGTATTACAGACTCAACACTCATGTAGGTCTGAACCGATGCCTCTTCGAGGTGACTTGCAAACTGGGAAGCATGGAATCGCAAACTGCCTGACAAGTATTCATATCTTCTCCTCCAAGCATCTCTATTAGCCTTCAAATTTTCTGCTACTAATTGCCAAAATTTTAACCATTCTTCCTGTTGTCGGACATCTTCTTCATATTGACTTTTCTCTCTCTCGAGCATTCGTACCCTCATCCAAAGTTGTGCTTCTTTTTCTTGTGCCTTTGCTAGTGACTCGCGACATGTTGCAGCGACATTCCAACCTTCATCAGAATAATGCTTGGTGTGGGCCAGTGCCTGTTTCAAAGATCCCAACCTCTCTTCCAATATCTCAATGGTTTGAATATGCATCCTGACCTTCACCTCCGATTCTTCTCTTTCTTTAAGAACTCTTGCTAGTACTCGTCCTTGATCTTCTATTTTTGCTCGTAGTTTGCGAACTTCTGGCCCCTTCATATTATCTTTCCTTGCTTTCTTAGCTGGACCTGCGGCTTCATACGCATCAGCACATTCATCCTTCAAATGTCCTATCGTCATGCTTAACTTCTGGATCTTGCGGTGAAGGGTGACAATGGTGATTTGATCCGTTTGATTCTTATCTTCTAGTACCCCTAACTGAGCCTTCAAAACTTCAATCTTTTCTAACATCTGTGCTTCGGTCAAATGATTTCTGAGAGTGTGATTTCACATCATATTTCATGTACATTTTTGCATGCATTTTCATATAGTTTAGGCATATTTAAATTGATTTTTATTAGGTTTTACCTTGGAACGGGTAAAGCGGTTTCGTGGTGTTGTTTTGCAGGAATTAAAGGTAAAATGCTCAAGATTGACCATGATGGAGCTTAGATGAAGATAGAGCTTGAAAAGTGAAGAAAATGTACCAGACAGAGCCTATCACGGCCTAGCCGTGATGACCATCAAGGCCACGATCGAGCAATAACTGGGAAGAAAGAAGGCAAAA
>CM061067.1:61741357-61846835 GCA_030762895.1 Sophora flavescens | reverse complement strand
GGGAGGTGAGACGCTGAACAGAACACACTAGTGGAAAATATACATTAGACGGTAAAGGTTTACGTCAGTTAACCAAAAGCTAGACGTTAAAAAGGAGGCGGTGGCAGTTTTGTAAATATCAGGCTTCATTAATTCAATTTTAACGTCAGTTGTTTTAATGACTGACGTTAAAAGTGAAGTGACTCACTTTTAACGTCAGTTCAATAAAGAACTGACGTTAAAAGTGAACATTTTAACGTCGATTCGATAAAGAACGGCGTTAGAAGTAAGTCTCTTTACTTTTAACGTCGGTCCCTACATCAACAGCCGTTAAAAGTTATTTTAATAATTTTTTTTATCTAGTATACGATTCCTTCCGCATTGCCTTCTTCAAAGTTTCAGTTTCACATGAATTGCTTTGATGTTTTGTGTTTTTGTTTTGAAAACTAAAATATATGTGTGAAGTATAAGTTGAATCAATAACCCAAACCGGATCTCATTCATGAAGTGTAATACAGACTGATCGATACTGAGAAGATTGAAAGGGTTTAAAATCCTATAAAAAGTTACATTGAAAGGGTTTAAAATCCTATAAAAAGTTACATTGAAAGGGTTTAAAATCCTAAACATTAAAGCTACATCCCATCAGAGAGTTTTATGAAATATGCCAAAGGGAAAACTATATATACTCCGAAGACCTCAGAAAACTGGGGGGCATGAGAGAGCTCAAGAGAGAGGCAAAAACAGGTGCACCAGATCCGTTTCAAGCAAAGGCAGTGGTTCCAGAGACTTCCAAGATGGTCACTTGCTGCCAAAGCTGAGGTTTTGGAACTGTGACCCCCGAGCACCTGATTAGCCCTCCAGCAGCTGATTCTCCCGAAGGTGATAAGGTGAGCAACTCACACAATGTAATTTACTCAGACTTATCACCCATGCAATGTAATTTACTCAAACTCAGAAGTTGTTTGACCATTAAGACAAAGACCTTTAAGTCTAGGAATAGGAAGAAAGAGTGATGAAGTTAATCTCCACGGCAGAGCCATATTGTGAAGCAGAAAATTAAAAGGATGGAAGGAAGCTATTTATAGGAGCGGGGGATGAAGTTACGAAGCTATTCTAATTTTGTTGAAAACTTACCTATAAACTTAATGATCATTAAGAGGATTGAGTTACAAGGTGCATGGGTAAGTAGCACAGTACAGTCAAAGGAATGCATGTTTTTGCAGATATCTATACACTTTTAACGTTAGTTTTTTTAAAAAACTGACGTTAAAAGTGTTTTTAAATAAAAAATATTAATTGTTAACGTCAATTTTTTATACAACTGACGTTAAAAGTTTGATTTTTACTTCAGTTAAATAAATAGCCGGCGTAAATAATCCTATATATTATAAGCGTGCGAGAATGAATATTGGAAATAATGTAATTAATATCACGGGAACTTGGCAGTCATCAATTAAGTTGGCGTTAAAAATGAGGTGGTGGGTAAACTATTTGCGTCGGTTCTATAAATAACGGCGTAAATAATTATGAAACTCATTTCATTGGTTGTCATGTCCCTGTTGTCCCTCTTAACGCAGAATCACTCCATATAGTACTTGTAGTTTATTTCTAAACCTTTTTTTTATACAAGTTTATTTTTAATTTTTATTAATTAGCTTGAATTAGTAAACAAATTATTGTGCAAATTAAAATAAATAAACACTTAACATAAAACAAGTTATATGTATAATCAAATCGTATGACATTGAAGCGATTCATAAGTTAAAATTACATGATTAAAAGATAAAAAATTTCTGCAACATAGCCCTAAAATATAAAAAAATTTCTGCATCAACATCATTTTCTTCTCAGTCCTGTCATCAGAAACTCCAATGGATGCATCACCTCCCTCACTTGAATTCCAAGATGCAAAGTAAATCCTCGATCACTACTAGCAAAAAAGCAAAGTGAAATGGATCTTTGCATCTTTCTTCTTCAGTGGAGTTCCTTGATGCATCATCTTGAATCCACAATCACTTGCTTTCAAAGCAAAGTGAAAGGGATGATGGGGATGAAATAAAGTGAGAGAATCACATTACGTGATTCACCCAACCTTAATATCCATGCAATGTAATTTACTCAAACTCAGAAGTTGTTTGACCATTAAGACAAAGACCTTTGAGTCTAGGAATAGGAAGAAAGAGTGATGAAGTTAATCTCCACGGCGAATAGCCATATTGTGAAGCGAGAAAATTAATTAAAAGGATGGAAGGAAGCTATTTATAGGAGCGAGTGGATGAAGTTACTAAGTTATTCGATTTTCTTGAAAACTTATCTATAAACTTAATGCTCATTAAGAGGATTAGGTACAAAGGTGAATGGGTAAGTAGCACAGTAGTCAAGGGAATGAATGTTTTTGCAGAAACTAATAAACCTTTAATGTCCGTTGTGTAATACAACTGACGTAAGAAGTTGTGAGTGTTTTTAACGTCAGTTTCTTAATACAACTTACGTTAAATATATGACCTTTAACGTCAGTTATTACTAACAACTAACGTAATAAGTGTGAGAGTTTTTAACGTCCGTTTATTAAGACAACTGACGTTAAATATATGATCTTCAACGTCAGGTTTTACCAAAAACTGACGTAAAATGTTGTTTTATTTTAATTATTATGTTTACCCCGCGCGCGCCTTCTCCACTTCTCTGTACGTCTTTTCTCTTTTTATCACGCTCAACCCTCGCTCTCGCTCTCGCTCTCACTCTGCCCTAATCGCGAGCTCATCTCCACCGCAACCACCGCGAGGGCTTCTTCGCCACCACCGTGAGGTACACTCTTAACCCCTAACTCTGTCTTTCCCGCTCATTCTTTGCAATAACTTGACATCTCTCTTTCCACTGGCCCTCCCGCGCACTAACTCTTCTTGTCCCTCTGCTTTAGTAACCACATCGAACGTTGGCCACCACTCGAGCTTCCCCCCCACCACCACGCGAGCGCCTATTTCTGGTGAGTCTTTAATTAGGGCACATTTTTTTATTCACGGTTTTGAGTGCATGCATGTTGCTATGCTGGTTTGAAACTGTAGTCTCAGTAGTTGAAACTTGAAACTGTGAGTTTGAGTTATTTGGAATGTCTCTATTTTTGGTTTTGAGTGTATGTTGAAACTGTAGTCTCAGTAGTTGTAACTTTAAACCGTGAGTTTGAGTTGTTTGGAATGTCTCTATTTTTTGTTTTGAGTGCATGTTGCTCTGCTGGTTGATCTGTCACGGCCGTGATGCTCATCACGGCTGGGCGTGATCGGTTACGCCTATGAGGGTCTGGTTCGGTTGGCACGTTACGGCCGTGATGGACATCACGGCCAGGCCGTGACCGATGCTTGGCAATCTTCAAAAACTATAGTTTTCAATCTCCGTATTGTCCTTATATTGGATATATAGATGTTTTGTATATCTACAGGACCTATCTAGTTATTTTTATTTATACTTCTGCATTTATTTTGAGTTATAACCTATGTTAATACATATATATTGTTTCTGAACAGGCATACATATGGATCAGTCGGATAGCCCACATACACGGGAGGACACTGTGGGGGTTTCGCAGGACCCGATCACGCCTACGCCTGATTCTAGTGTAAGTTTACATGTTATATACTATCTTTAGTCCTTCTTGTTAATGTAAGTTTATAATGTTACAGCCCTCTATTTTATCATTTGTTTTGTCCATACAGACATCACAGGCTCATAGGAAACGGGGTAGAGGAGCCACCTCGTTGAAGAAACTAGAGAAGGACAGGCAGAGCGGACAGAAGCTTGAGGTGTCCTTCGATGCTAATCTAAATGCCCAGGGCCCCCGTGCTAAAGAATTTAATAAGTGGGTGTTTCTACAAGCGAAGCAACACGTAAGCATCAACTACAACCACTGGAATGACGTTCCATAGAACTTTAAGGATCAGATTTGGGAGGCTATCACGGTATTTTACCTTTACATTCGTTTGATTGATATTATTAGATAATTATCCGAGTTATAATCCATCCAGTTGTTATATATGTATCTAATGTGTAGGTAGCTTGGACTGTGCCAAATGACGAGGATCATCGTCATAAATGTATGAAAATGGCATCAAAGCGTTTGAATGGGTTCAAGCATGATCTTACCAGGTACTATCTATCTGGGAAGAAACGGCTTGATAAAATGTTCTCGGATTATCCCTGGATTGATCATGATACTTGGGATATGTTTGCCAGGAGTCGACAGGATGAAGAATTTCAGGTTGGTTGATTAAGTTAATTTTGTATGCTTATTATAGATCATTTAACTGTATTTAATTATGTGTTTTTGTTTGAATAGGCTAAGGCAAATAAGGGTCGGCAGAATCAGGCGAAGAACGTCCACCGCCACACCATGTCTCGGGGTGGGTACCATACTCGGATCCAAAGCGAGATGATGGCGGATAGGGTGAGGGCGAAGCGGGAAGAGCACTCTGCTAGGATTGAAAGAGGAGAGGTGCACGAGGGCACACCATCAAGTCCTCCGTCGGACATCGACCGCGAGGATATCTGGTTAGCCGGCCGCATGTCAAAGGCGGGATCTTTTAACGCTGTTGCCTCTCGCGAAGTGGCAGATAAGATTGTAAGTAAATAATTTACTTGATTTCAATTGATATTTGTATAGATATTTGCAACACTTTTCACTTGCACGTTTTTTATTTTTTTCATTGTAGATGGATCTTAAGGCAAAATCCTCCCGGGGTGCATTCGTCCCTTCCGGACGGCAGGGCGTCTTGATGACTCGCTCTAGGCAAGAAAGACCATCCTGGTCGGGTTCTCGGTGTTCCTGGGAACGTGACCATCAAACAATATTATGGCAAGTCTGCTTCACGAAAGCGGGTGGTCAATGAAGCATCAATTTTGGCTGACATTACTCAGCACCTCATGACCAACCCAGATATTACAACACATCTGATGCAAGGCTTAATAGCCAACCCAGAATTCAAGCAGGCGCTTGCCAGAGAGCTTTCCTCCGTCGGTACATCCCAGGACACCGCAAGGCTTGCCAACGCTTCACATGTGAGCACAAAAGAGAGTTTTAGTATGGCACATGTGGAGGACGATGAGTTGGCAGCTAGGGAGCGGGAGTTGGAAGTCCAGCGCCATAAGCATGAGTTGGAAATGAAAAGGCGTGAGCTTGAGTTGGACTCCAAACGATGTGAGCTCGAAGTTTTAGCAAAGGTATTTATTCATTATTAATGTCCAAATTAGTCAAATAATTACTTGTGTTTTTTTTAATTATCAAAAACTTATATATTTTATTTTTCCTAAACTGAAGGCCAAGTCGACGTCGGTGTCGCTGTCACCTATCACTCGTTTCTTCTCACTTGGTGAGGATTATGCGTATGAGATTTTTGAATGTCCATTGGATCACGATGGATGGGTGGCACGCCCAGATCAACAGAGGATATTTTCCTTCGTTGGTGACGATCTCGAAACGCTGCGAAATAACGTCTGGATGAGCAAGCAATGTCATCGGTCTGCGGTGCACGTAAGTTAATTTTAATTTTATAACTTATTTATTTTTGGTATTTTTCCATTTAATAATTTATTTTAATTTCAATATATATATTATGTAATTAACATCCACACCCTTTTCATATCTTAGGTATCTCCATCGTCTTGACTTGATAAGGCGTTGCATCGGTTCTGATTTCTTAGATCCGTCAATCCTTCCGCCCGAGTTCTTTCTTTGGCGATGCATTGAGTAAATACATAGGGAACTTGTTGGGAGACAATCCGAAAGAATTATATCTGGCTCCCTACTGTATGGATGACCATTGGCGGTTGTTGGTACTTCACCCGTCTAGGCATCTTGTCATATTCTTACGCTCTCTCCACCATGATCCGCCACCGAAGGTGGTGGAAGGCTATAAATATGTAAGTAACTAGTCTTAAATTTAATTTAAGTTTTAATATCAGTTGTTTTTAGTTTATTACACACATGATATATGAGTTTGTTAATTGATCGACATGATTATTTGTTTATGATAGCGTGGCAAGGCGAGTAGCATAAGTTGCGCCAACGGGAGAAGTAGGACTTCTAAGGCTAAAGCAAATCCTGTATGGAACATCCTCAAGGTTTGGTAGTTTATTTATCAAATAATTAATATTATAATTACTAATTTATGTGTATATTCAACTGACGTTGAAATTAATTTTGTTGGTAGTCTCGATTTCAACTTTGACAGTTGGTCGATGCGGCTATTATGTGATGCTTCATATGCTTGAACATAGTCTACGCATCTATTACGGATGGATGGAAGAAGGTAATATTTAAACAACTTGTTAAATTATATATTATAGTTTTGAAGATGACTTGCATTGATGTTATTGTTATTATTTGAACGTGTCTAGGCATTTATCGACCAATCGCCTATTCAAGAAGATGAGTTAAGAGACTTGAGGATGTGCTTCATTGAATTCTTCTTCAAGTATGCGGCTGAAAAAGGAATTGACAAGATACCTCCGCACTACTTAGATAAATAGTTTTTTTGTTAGACTTTAGAAACTAATTAATAACATGTATATATATATATCCTTAGATAGTTTTGTTTTTTAGACATTGGAACTAAAATTTATTTATATATATACATGGGTTTTGGTTCTAAGTCCCCCCATTGTTCAATTTTCCTTTGCAATTCTGTAATGTGTGTGATATTACGTATTCTACGGGGTGGAATGCAGGGATAGCTGAGGGGAGTGATATTTTAAAACTGAATTTAAAAAAAAAACTATTAACGTCAGTTGTATCAAACAACTGACGTTAATAGTATTTTATAAAATATACAGTACACTATTAACGTCAGTTTTTAATTACAACTGACGTTAAAATTAAACCTTTAACGTCAGTTCTTTAAAACAACTGACGTTAGTTTTAACAAAATCAACGTCCGCTGTATTAAAGAACTGACGTTAATAGTTTTAGTTTAACGTCAGTTGTTTAAAAAACCGACGTTAATTCTTAAAAAATTAACGTCGGTTTTTTTAAGGAACTGACGTTAATAGTGTTATATTTAACGTCAGTTCTCAACTGACGTTAAAATATTAACTATTAACGTCAGTCGTGTATTTACGTCGACGATTACGACGTAAAAAATCAATTTTAAGCGGCGTAAAAAGCACTTATTGCACTAGTGACGAAGCGAGAAAAATGGGCGGTGGGAGGCGCGCGAGGAACTGGACAGCGATAGGAGAAGAGGGTGGCGACTGTGGGAGGAGTATGCGGCGATGGTGGGAGGTGAAATGTAGCAGAGGTGGAGGCGGTGTATACATGTGGAGGGTTGGGGACGAAACAGAAAATGAAGGGAGTGGGAAAGGGAATGGGCCCAAAGGGTTTTGTTTATCATCAATTTTCTAACGGGCCTCGGACTCAAAAGGTTGTCAAATTAAAATGTATCAGTTAGTTAGCGACGGTGAGTCCGTCGTAAAAATTAAATACCTGTTTAAATACATGTTAGCAATGGCTCGGTCGTCGAAATAGTGTTCAATTACTGACGGCTAGAGGCCATCGCAAAATGGCAATTACATTAACGACGACTTGGCCGTTGTAAACTTCCATTTTTGTCCACCAAAACTTGTGCCAAAATTTCGCGAAAATGCACGCAACCATAGCAACGATGAAGGCCGTCGCAAATCACCCAAGGCCGTCTCAAATCTTGAAAATTCATCCATTTGTTAGCAATGGCAAAGACCGTCGCAAATGACAATTTTAACGGCGACATCGAGGCCGTCGCAAATAATCCGTCGCTAATCAACATAATTCTTGTAGTGTTTGTAAGGTTACTTATATAGAAATATTTGAAAATGTTGTTATGTAAAATATAATTGATAGATATTCATATAATTTTAATTATGTTGTTTTTTTAATCTATTTGATTTAAAAATAGATTAAAAAAAACCTTCTCTCTTAAAAATTTATTTTATTTTATTTAACTCTTTTCCCCTTTAAGTTAATAATTTTTAGAAAATATATCTATATATTATATTTTTTATTCTCTCTTCAAAATCTATTTGTTGCATTTCTTCTCTTTTCCCCATGCAAGTTAATAATTTTTAGAAAATATATTTATGTCTCACTATTTTTCTTCTTCTCTCTAAAAAATTTATTTGATTTATTTTCTCTTTGTCCGCTGCAAGTTAAACATTATTTAAAAATATATTTATCTATTATATTTTTTTTCTTTTCTCTTGAAAATATATGAGATTATCTCTCCTCTTTTCCCGTTCAAGTTAGTAATTTTTAGATGACATATTTATCTATCATATTTTTTTTCTTCTCTCTTAAAATTTTATTTGATTTGTTTCTCATCTTTTTCCGTGCAAGTTAACCATCTTCAGAATATTTGATTGAATACAATATTTGGAATGTACACTAGAGCAATGGGAAAACCATTTCCAATTTGAAATACAATACATAACGCACAAAAGTTGTAATGCTCTGGACCTCATCTTGATACACAAAAGATATAAGATGCATTACCATAAGAATAAACTGACCATAAATTCTTTTTTAAAAAAATAACTTTGACCATAAGTTAACTACCTGCATAGCTAGAGGTCCCCTAAACAATATAAAGAAAACAAATTTCTTATAAGTGATTTAAGACATTCAATTTTATTGATTCGGTGTCATCACTGAAGCAATACTTTCGTTTATTTGATTCTATTGATGCAATCATTTGGTGATATATTTTAAAATTGATCCATTCAATTGCTTAATAGTTATATTCACAATCAATTCCCAATTTGGATTGAATTGATTCATCTTAACTATTTTATTATAGTTTCGTTTCTTTTGATCTATTGATACAATCATTTGGTGTATGTAAAAAAACTGATGCAATAAATTTCTGAACTGCTCTATTCCAAATCAATTCTCAACTATGATTTGAATTAATTCATCTATTTCATTTTACTTTTCATTTCTTTTGTTCCATTTAGCCAATCAATCGGTGATATATTTAAAAACTGGTGGAATCAAATGATTAATTAATCCATGTCAAAAAAATTTGATCAATTACTCCATTCCCAATCAATTCCCAATTTGAATTGATTCATATTTTTTATTTTGTTAATTCATTTTTTTATTTTGTTAATTTTTTCAATTATTCAACCCCGCTCTAAATATTAAAAACTAATTAAATTAAATAAATTAATTAATTGCTATATTCCCTATCAATTTCCAATTTTATTTGAATTGATTCATCTTAATTATTTTAACTTTACTTTTGTTTCATTTTTTCTATTGATGTAATCAATTGATGATATATATAAAGTTGATGCATAAAATTTATCAATTGCTATATTTCAAATCAATTCCTAATTTGATTTTTATTGATTCATATTTATTTATTTATTTATGCATTTTTGTTTTAAAATTTGTTCAGTTTTTTTAAATTTGAAACACTCTTCTCTAGTTATGACATTTGTCAAATTGTCCTTTTCATGAGAATGTACGAGAACGTAAATGAAACATTAAGGTATAAATGGATAGAGGGAATGTATGAGAATGTGCTATAGAAATATATTATCTTAATTTAAAAATTGAATTTAATTAATAATTAAATTAATAATTTCTCCAGTTAGTGATGATTTTAGAAATTAGGATATTATGAATGGCAAAATTATATCTATATTTATTAAGATGGAAAAATTATATAATTCGTTAAAATTATAGGTTAAGGATGGCAAAATTATATAATTGATTAAAAAATATGTTTTATAAAAACAATAATTTTTTTTGAGGCAATAAGAATAACAATTATTATATAAAATGGATGGCAAAATTATATAATTCATTATTAAATATATATTAAGGATGGCAAAATTATATAATTCATTAAAAAATATATGATGATCTGGACTATATATTTATTAAGGATGGAAAAATTATATAATTCACTAAAAAATATCTTTTATAAAAATAATAATTGTATAGTATCTTGTTATAGATTTTTTATTTTTCGGTTAGGTGAAAAAATAAACAAAATGACACAATTAATATATGGAATAAATTACATAGTAGATGATGGAGATCAAAAGGAGGCTCATTTCAAAATTCATAAACGTGTTTCAAATTCTGTACCTTCTCATTTCAAAACATTCCCAATTTTGTTCATGATTCCCTATTAAGAAACCTGGTTGTGATGGTTTAAGTTTAACCTCTTCACGTGGAGTACATTTCCTTTCAATATCTCATCCTTATTGTATTCATCATCATCTTGTTCATATTCTTCGTAAAAATTGAGAAGAGAAGGAACCCTTAGATGCGAGGGAAAGATGCATATAGGTAGAGAGCCACAGTAGTCTTCGACTGAAGACTCTTAAGGTGTACACATCAAAAAAGACATGGAAGATGAGAACAAAGAAATTAAAGCAAAAAAAATAATAAGAAGAGGAAGAAGTAAGATATACACCATTTTATTTTGCTAAAAAAAAGGGAGGAGGGGAAAATGTACCTAAATGAAATTAGGTGTTTAGTGCCATCATTCAACTCCATCCATGACAACCTTGACCTCGTCTCCATGATCCCTGAAATAAAGAAAAACAAATAAATTAAAGCTTGCAACACCATAACTAGAGAGAAAAGTCATAGATAGATATACAGTGAAACAATAACATATAAAAATATTAATATTGGATATTTTTTTTCTAAAAATCAGGATCATCGTATGACAGTGAATGATTTCAAAATTAATTAATTTAGATTTCTTTATTAATGTTATTTCAAGATAATGAATTCAAATTTGAATTTGTTTTCATTAATGTAATGCTCATTTAGAAAGTCAATTGCATCGCATAAATTCAAATTTGAATTCCCATGTCTAATAAATGATATAACCTTCAAGCATGTAACAAATCAATCAGTCAGGAAAAAAATTCAGTCATAATGAAAATAGCAAGAATCCATTTTTTTTTGAAGCGAAGAATCCATTTTTTTCATTAATAACAAAATCAATTATTTACATCAATAACATTTTAAATGAATAATTACAAATTTTAAAAATGATTTTTTTCGTTTATAACGTGCATTAATAATAATTCCTTGAATCGCTCTTCTATTGACACGTAAGTCTTGTTGATGTGTGATTATTACTTAAAATGACACATTAGCGAAATTGCTATGAGGGACATTTAGCTTTATACATATAATAGAATAGATCTCTACATCCAACCTCGACTTCCTTGTTTTGATTAAATTATTATTGGAGATCTTATAAAATATTGTTACTCTGGATGTTAATATGTACCATTATGCAAGAACTGTAACGTACCAGCGGTTTCCTAATAAATCAATAGAATTATGGGCTCTTAATTATGAAAGGCTTCTAAAACACTAACAAATAAACAGTGGATATCAATGTGGTTGGTCTAAGTCGTAACGAGTTTGGGTCCCTTAAGCAAGTGATAATGGGTTCGACCCCTGACTTTTGCGTACGGAGAAAATCTGATTAGGAGGGGTCAACCCTTCAATATCGTCCAATACTTCAAGGGATTGATATCCGCAGTCGCGCGCGGAGGATATCGTGGGAAACCAAAAAAATTAACGATGGATGGAAGTGGACAGGGATCATTCTCCTAAAGGTGCTTTAAAGTTAAACATTGACAAAGCTTCAAAAGGAAATCTGGGGTGCTGCAGAAGTTAGAGATCATTTGGATTTTTTTTTTTTTTTTTTGCCTTACTGCCTATTTAAGAAAGATAGTATATTACTTTAAGTTATGTGGCTAAACTGATAGACTGGCATCAGAGATGCTATTAAGAGAAAGGCTAGTGGAAATGGATGCTCTCTTTCAGCATAAGTCCTAGCTAACTGACATGTCTTCTTTGATTATATTGCAAGCAAAAATGCTCACTTGTCTTCTTTGATTATGGATTGCATACAAGTGCCCAGCCAGCTCGGGATCAAAAGGATTGAGACTATATACAGAAGCACATAGGTCTGCCGATTACCTTGTAAGCTCCGATATGATCTCGGAGATTAAGTGTGCGTTGGAAATGTATGTATTTTCAACTCTCCGGGAGATACCTTTATTTATGTCTAGTTATTGCTGATATATGGATGACACTCTTCTTGTTTTTTTTTTTTTTTGGAACTCTGTAACACTGTTATTTATTTGTAATTTATTTTCCATTATTTTCTTTTATTTTTGGAGTTTAGGTCTCGATGCATTATAAATGTAACTGTTTAATCCGTTACTGTTAATTAGGTAACGGTACTTTAACCAATTTTATTTCCAATAATGAAAAATTTAACAGTAGTACACTTTTCATGGAGAACACCTTATCAAATGAAATGAATATATATATACAAGTAAATTTGAATATATTTTGTTGTCATTATAAAAGCCTTGCCAAGAAAAGTTTAAATGTAATACGTACACTGTGATGGTAAAGCTTTCTATACTATATTATTTAATTCAATCACATGACTCAAATCAAATATAGGTTTCCTTTTTCTTTTCTTTTTTTTACGGAAAAAAATAGGTTTCCTTAGTTGTGGGTATGAACGTCAAGCTTCTTTTAATGGTTTAAAAATATATTATGAATTATGCATTATAAATAAAAGGGAATTTTAGTCCCAAAAATAGTCCTACTTATAAAGTATAAACATTAAAATGCTACATGACAAGAAAGAAATAGATGGAATGATGCAACCTATTTTTATTTTTACTTTTTAAAGAAAAATGGTTGGATTTTGATGCTGCTCATTTGGGATTATTATTATTATTATATAATTTGGCCATTTGGGCTAATTAGTAAATCTATACTCCCTCCGATTCATATTATAAGCAAAAAAGTCTCATAAACTTCAATGACTCATTCAATAAAAATTAAAGTTTTAGATGAAGAATAATTTAAGTAAAAAAACCTAATTTTTTATAAGATTAATTAACCATCTTAATACGTATATTTTATTAATTTTTTTCTTATAATATAGATATTTAGATAACGAAAACATGGACTTGCAGAATGCATATACATGCGTGAATGAATAACCCTCGTAACCCCGCAAAGTAATTAATGACTAATTACGATTTACGCGTTAATGCATATGATTATGATGCAGCCAGTAGCCACCTTCTACAAATGCCATTCAATGGCTCCACAATTCAATGTCACATTTAACTCACATTCCTCTGTAAAATCATAACCCCCTTTTCTATTGAATCCTAATCCCAATCCTAACACACTCCCTTTTCCTCACTAGTCACTATCATCATCATCTTCACCCTTTACAACACTGATATATATAAATATAAACATTCTCTCATTTTCCCTCTTACTCTCACTTACCCATTTCCATTCTCTCACTCTCACTCTCACTTTCAGTTTCCCATTAACATGGAATTTGATTTCCCCAACATTGATGTTCCTTATGGCCCCAACTACTTTTCCTCTGCTCATCATACAGAGTCAGACAAGTAAGAATGGTCACTCTATTCATTCATCTTTATCACTTCACTTTCTTTAATGTTACTAAGAATTGTGTTTTTAAAGAATGACCCACATGGAGTTTTTCTTAGAATGTTTTCTTGGAACATTCTCGCGACTTTCGAGGTCGATATGGGCTTTTGTTTTCTTTTCTTGAGTTAATAACACTGTTTCCCTTTTTGTTCTTTTTGTTTACTTTTTGGTTTTCTTTTTCTTTTGGGTTGTGCAGAATAATGGATATTTCACCATGGGATGATTTCTTCAATGTTGATTGGGCACCCAAGATACCATACAAAAGCAATCAACTTTGCTTCAATGAGTTACCGGATCTTGAAAATTTCGACTCTGGTGACTTCGACCTTCCACCCCTTGATGAAAATTTTGCGGTTGAACAAAAGCCATTGAACATTGCTGTGCCAAAACCGAATCTTTACAAAAATGAGAGTTTCAAAGGTGTTGGTAATTTTGGTGTGGAAGCTTCTGTGGCTATTGGACGTGGGTTTGAGACTCGTGTCAAGAAGGAGAAGGAGAATAATGAAGTGATGATGCCGTTGCCTAGTAGCAGCAGCAGCAGCAGCAGGAAGAAGAAGTCAAGTACTTTGGAATTCGAGGAGATAAAGAAGCATTTTGGTGTTCCTATAACTGAAGCTGCTAAGGAGATGAATGTTGGGTTGACACTATTGAAGAGAAGGTGCAGGGAACTCAACATTATGAGGTGGCCACACAGGAAACTTAAGAGCTTGAAGTTACTCATCGACAATGTCAAGGTAGTACCCATGTTGTTATCACAACATTCATTGATTCCCTGCCCCACCATATTTTCAACTACATTCTCATTGGTTTATTCAATTTCCTGTTTCATTTTTAGTCAAAGATTAATTTGTTTTTTTACTAGGTGAGACTCGGTAGTTTAAAATTTTAGACTTTGTAGTTTGTATTTTGTGGAAGGAGAAAACTTACCTACAATTCATTAGTTATATTAGGTGATATTTTTCAATAGAATAAAGACATTAATAATTCATACACATGTTATATTTTTATAGACGAGCTATTACAAATGCTATAATCTTATTGACAAACAGGGTCTGTGGAATTGGTGGGTGATGGAATCGAGAGGATAAATTAAAGGGATATTCTATTATTATGATATTCTGTGTCATCAATTGTTTATTGCTTCTAGTAGTCAATAGTTCAATGTATATTTATTTGTGTTCTGTTGGTACAGGAATTGGGTTTGGCTAACGAGGTTTCTATGCTGGAACAACATAGAAAGATGTTGGAGAAAATACCCGGAATGGATCTCAATGAAGAGACCAAGAAGCTGAGGCAGGCTTGTTTTAAAGCTAATTACAAAAGGAGGTGTTTAGCCCTTAGAGCTTGATATTCATTGTCATATATTGCCTTGAATTTTGCATCTAACAGTAACATCAAACCAAGGACACATACCAAAACCACACATAAGGACTCAATTTGGTAGATATCTCAAATCTGTTCTATAGATTAGGAAAATTTGACTGCAGCACATGCTTGTTTTTTTTGGTAAGCTCAGTGTGAATAGGCAAGGAATGGAATTTTAGTCTTGATCAATGAATTGTAGTTTCCAGTTATCCTTTAATGAAAAGTTAGTTTGGAACCTGCGCGGATGTTTCGTCCTATATTATTCTCATTCATTACGTTCAACACCTATGTTCATTTCTTGTCAAAAAAAGGAAAACACCTACGTTCGTTATTGCCTGTTGTAACCTATGGAACCAATTGCTCAAAGCTTTCTCGGAATGGTGGTTGTCCTGATGTTCTGAATTGACTATTTAGATTAGGGATCACAATTAGGGATGTGGTTCGCAATGGGTTGGATATTATATTACCCATCACTGTACTCAGCGTTTTAGAAAAATATATGTAGCAAGACCCATGTTGATATAAATAGTAACTTAAGTACCCGTACCATTATCTTTCGGTCCAGGTATTCATATCCACACTCATTACCCATACTTTCATTAACTATAAAATAAAAAATAATATATAAAAAAATTGGTAAAATGTATAATATGTGGAGAACATATATCACGATAGTATATAACAAAGCAAACTATTTTAGTAGAGTAATGTTATTTTGATACTAAAATTGGACACTCATGTAGGATACACTACTCTTTATAGGCTATGAACTCTCTCTCTCTCTATTTGATTGGTTCATCGCCTACTAAAGATTAGTGTGCTCTCATGGGTGTTCAATTTTAGTGTCAAAATAACATTACTCATTTTAGTATGTTATCATAGTAGAGTATGAACCCGTGCTATGCACGTGGTAAATATTTTTTTTAGGATTTTATACAAAAATTAATTTATGATATCATGTTTTTGTTGTTTTGAAATTATATACCAAAAAGTGTTTAAAAAATATTTTGTCTTAGTCATTGATCGCATGTTGTCTTGTAAATATGTACTTTAGTCGGTTATCTGTGAGGTGCACATGGAATATCACAAAAAATTATGCAATATAAAAAGATAGATATAAAAAAATGTTTGCATGTGAAGAAAAAAATAAAGGAAAATTGTTATTATTCGAAAAAAGATATTTATCTATCATATGAACGAAAAATCTTATTCAATAAAATATTTTGATTTATTTCTCCTCTTTCCCTGTGAAAGTTAATCACTTTAAAAAAAATATTTATCTACATATATTTATCTATATATCATTTTTTTTCTCTTGAAAGATTATTTTATTTGTTTCTTCTATTTTCCCTGGGCTAGAAATTATTTAACTATTTTTAAAAATTTATATTTGTCTATCACATTTTTTCGTTATATCTTGAAATTTTATTTGATTTATTTCTCATGATTTCCCATTGTAAATTAACTATTACTCATATGTATTGGTTTTGATTTAAAAAAATATTTGCATTGATAATTTATTTTATTTCCAAATCAGTAATATTTACTTTAATATTTAAATTTGATTAGATGCTCATATACTTCGTCAAAAAAAGATTAGATGCTCGTATATTATTATTACATTGATTATTCCCATATTTTTTAAATTAGAGATTAAAACGTAGGATCAAATTCAAGCAAGCAAATTAAAACATTTTATAAATGCGATATATAAATCAAAACTTCCCCCTTAAAAAATGGTAGACTAATTACAAACAATAATTGTGGACGTCAAAGGTTGCAACACATCAAACTTTTCTTGGAGGGAATGCTTTAGAATATAACACATAGGAGATGAATTTATGGAGAATATTACATAACTCTATATCGATAAGAAAAAAAATATGAAATGATATGATCAATTAAATTTATTATAATATATATATATATATATATATATATATATATATTTAATATTTAAGGACAAACTTTTGCTCAAATATTTAATATTTAATTTATATCCAAATACAACTTCTTCTTTCTAATTATCTTTATGAAAGCTCAATGGCCACTTATTCTATTTAATAGTATCATAATTCTTCTTTGACAAAATAAATTACATGGTAGGTATATCCAAGGGATAAAAGAAAGTGTTATCAGATTTTCTACAAACAAAATGATTTTTAAGTAGCCTTGTAATATCATTCAAAATGGTCCTCGAGTTATTCACAATACGAAAATATAAAGAGCCACCGTTACATACTTCATTTTGAAATCATCAACTGCTTCCTCATATTATGAAATTGACAACTCTTAATTATCATTTAAAATAGAAACTTTTAGTAATGCAAACTCTAGAAGCATTGCTAACTTCTGCAAAGCTTTATCAATAAATGACCGTGACATTCGATTTCTCCTGATTGCTACTGCAAGCCCCATTATCAAGCTGTCTCACAACCTCACACTTCTAAATTCCAGACACTCAAAATAGATATAATGTATAATCTATAATATATACAAAAAAGTGTAGATATAATTTGAATATTTCATTCATTATGCTGAATTGATGCCAAATTTTTAACTCCGGTGTTTTCAAAATTCAAATAAAAATAAGGCTTGTTGTCTTAATGATTCCAATTAAAATCAAATAGTGTTGAAATTTGAATATTTATTCATTATGATAGATTACACTTGGATTGTGGTAAAATATATATTTCAAGATATTTAAATGCACAGTTTTTATGCACAACTTTTATTTCCTTTAGTGGTGCAAATTAATATTTGCCTAATCATCCTATTTTATTAGGTTATGCTTTGAATATCCATTCAAAATTATTTAAATTTAAATATGAAATGATAATAATTTACTTAATGGCATTTATTGAAAATTTCTTGTGATTATAATTATAATTTTATTACAATAATTTTAGTTATTATTAGGATTTATTCATATAATGGAACAATTTGTTTCTAAAATAAATTTATTTATAATTAAAACAAATAAACCATTAAGAATTTATATAAGCGTATAATTTTAATAGTGATAATTATAATAATAAACAAACCAATCTCTTGCCTTCCATAACCAAGAACCAATCAAACCTAAGTTGAAAGATATCGATTTTTTTAACCTAAGCAATTTTGCACATGTTAAGGAATCATAAAATAGAAATGTTGTGTTGAAAAGAGTAACTTTTAAACTTTCAAGGAATTGAATAGACGACTTTCAACGCAACATTTATATTTTTGATTTCTTAACATGTGCAAGGTTGCATAGGATAGAAAAATCGAAAAGGTATATCAAATTTCTAGTGTTAAAATTTATATCTTAGAAATTAAAGAAAAACTGTAAATCCTACATTTCTAGAATGCACAAATATATCAAAAAGATGAAAAAATAATTGTAGATATTATATTACCATTTATGGTTATACAATTTTTAAAAAATAATTATAATCAACCGAAAGTTGAATAACATTTAAGCTTAAGCTTGTCTCCATTTTTTTTTCCACAGCCATAATTAGAAAACATGAATAATAAAATAGATTAATTATAAATAAAAAATATATAAATTAAATAAAAATCAAATAAAAAATCTTAAATTAATAATGATGGCAGAAAATATAAACCTTCAGGGAAATGATGAGTTGCGACTGGCACGACGATGGAGTTGCGGTGGAATAGAAGATAAAACCCAAAAGCTAGCTGAGAAAATTATAAAAGAGATAGCATCACACTCCATGAAATCATGATTTTTCCAAGAATGCAAGATAAAATTGAAAATTACATACCATGGTCTTTGCTACAAACAGAGTTGTAACACGGTCTCCGCCAGCGAATGTGAGCAACTGAAATAGAAAATAGAGATGAATATAGAATGAAGAGACGAACATACGTATACACGATATAACCACAACAAAGGAAGTTCTTAATATATTTTCCTTCACATATATAGAAAAAAAGGCAATAAAATGAAGAATGATTCTTTATCTTGTGTGACCATTGATCTATCCAACACATTGGGAAAAGATAGTGGCATAGTGAAAAACATGCAATGGTAATTAATTGCTACTGAAATTAGATAAGTAATTAATAACTATTGAAAATGTTATTAAACCTCGGATACGGAAAATAATTTAAATATTACACACACAAAAAAAAAACAATGAAAATTTGTTTATCAAAGTACTCATATTTTCAATGAGATGTTGAAAATAATTTCTATTTAAAACTATTTATTAGAATTTATCTCTTTTTTATAAAACAAACTTACCTCGTTAACGGCTCACATATTAATTAAATTATTGAAAATATTAAATTAATTTAGAAACATGTCATTTCTTTTTTATTTATTTACAATATGTAACAATATGTGTATGTGAAGATGAAAATGTAAACATGATTGATATAGTTATGTAGAAATATGTCGAGCTTCATTAATGAAACACTTTTTTGGAAATATTGTACAAATAATGAAATATAAAGACATAATTGTAGAAGTAATTGCTTTACCAAAGTAGCATAATTATCTTACCCCAAAAAACATACAAATAATTATATTACTTTAGCAAGATAAAGACACAATGGTTAGCACAATAATAATAATAATAATAATAATAATAATAATAAAGATAATGAAAAACATGGGTACATTATACTATGTAAATGAGTGACTGGATTATAAATGAATGGGTGAAGTACCCTGGTAATATATAAGCAATTCTATATTCTTTTATGAATTATTTTAAATATCTATTTTATCTTTATATATAAAAGAAGCAATGAAAGTGCTATAAAATTTTCTCCCCCAAAACTTCACCTTTTAAATGAGATTAAAACATTGGAAAATTATGAATAATAATTAATGTTAATAATAAATACTAAATCTTTATATATCTTTATAAATAAAAAAAAACAATAAAAGTGCTATAAAATTTTCTCTCAAAACACTTCATCTTTTAAATGAGATAAAAAATTTTCCCCAAAAACTTTATCTTTTAAATGAGATTAAAATATTAGAAAATTAGGAATAATCTTTATATAAAAAAGAAGCAATGAAAGTGCTATAAAATCCCCCCCCCCCCCCCCCCCCAACCGAAAAAAAAAAAATTCATCTTTTAAATGAGATTAAAATATTATAAAATTATGAATAGTGTTTGTATATCTTTATATATAAAAGAAGCAATGAAAGTGATATAAAATTTCGCCCCAAAAAACTTCATCTTTAAAATGAGATTAAAATATTTGAAAATTATGAATAATCTTTATATATAAAAGAAGCAATGAAAGTGCTATAAAATTCCCCCCACCCCCAAAAAAAAAAACTTAATCTTTTAAATGAGATTAAAATATTTCAAAATTATGAATAAAAAGTAAACGTTGAAAATAAATAATAAGCTTTATATATTTATATATAAAAGAAGCAATGAAAGTGCTATAAAATTACGCCCCCAAAAAAAAAACTTTATCTTTTAAATGAGATCAAAACATTAGAAAATTATGAATAATAATTAATCGTTAATAATAAATAATAATCTTTATATGTAAAAGAAGCAATGAAAGTGCTATAAAATTTTCTCCCTAAAAACATCATCTTTTAAATGAGATTAAAATATTAGAAAATTATGAATAATAATTAATGTTTATAATAAATAATAAATCTTTATATATAAAAGAAGCAATGAAAGCGCTATAAAATTTCCCACAAAAAAACTTAATCTTTTAAATGAGATTAAAATATTAGAAAATTATGAATAATAATTAATCATTAATAATAAATAATAATATTTATATATAAATGAAGCGGTGAAAGTGCTATAAAGTTTCCCCAAAAAAAAACTTCATCTTTTAAATGAGATTAAAATATTAGAAAATTATGAATAATAATTAATCGTTAATAATAAATAATAATATTTATATATAAAAGAAGCAATGAAAGTGCTATAAAATTTCCCCCAACCCAAAAACTTCATCTTTTAAATGAGATTAAAATCTTATAAAATTATGAATAATAATTAATCTTTATATATAAAAGAAGCAATGAAAGTGCTATAAAATTTCCCCCCCCCCCCCAAAAATTTCCTCTTTTAAATGAGTTTAAAATATTAGGAAATTATGAATAATAATTAATCGTTAATAATAAATAATAATCTTTATATATAAAAGAAGCAATGGAAGTGCTATAAAATTTCCCTCCCAAAAACTTTAACTTTTAAATGAGATTAAAATATTAGAAAATTATGAATAATCTTTATATATAAAAGAAGTAATGAAAGTGCTATAAAATTGTTCCCCAAAAAACCTCATCTTTTAAATGAGATTAAAATATTAGAAAATTATGAATAATAAGTGCTATAAAATTTCCCCTACCCACCTACCCACCCAAAACTTTGTCCTTTAAATGAGATTAAAATATTTGAAAATTATGAATAATAATTAATTTTAATAATAAATAATAAATCTTTATATATAAAAGAAGCATTGAAAGTGCTATAAAATCCCCCCCCCCCCCCCCCCCACCCCAAAAAAAAAAAAATCATCTTTTAAATGAGATTAAAATATTAGAAAATTATGAATAATAATCTTTATATATAAAAGAAGCAATGAAAATGTTATAAAATTTTCCCCAAAAAAATTTCATCTTTTAAATGAGATTAAAATATTACAAAATTATAAATAATAATTAATGTTAATAATAAATAATAAATCTTTATATATAAAAGAAGCAATGAAAGTACTATAAATCCCCCCCTCCCCCAAAAAAAAAAAATCATCTTTTAAATGAGATTAAAATATTAGAAAATTATGAATAATAATCTTTATATATAAAAGAAACAATAAAAGTGCTATAAAATTTTCCCCCAAAAAACTTCATCAATCTATTTGCCCTTCTTTGTTACACAAATACTTATTATTTATTATTTACATATTAAAGTATCAAAATTGTTTCATAAAAAAAATCAAATATTTCTCTTTATACATAATTCTTCTGTCCATCGCATGGGTGAAAATTCTAGTTTGGTTTATATTGGAATGTGTAGCACAATTTGGAATTGCAAATTGTAAATAACTAATCGATGCAAATGGGATAATAAATGTTTTATAATTTAAATTCATCCAATTATATATATATATATATATATATATATATAATATATAATATATATAATAATTTTTAGTTTCTAATTGTGGAATGTCTCACCATTTGTCAAAAATAATTTAAATTTCATAGTGATCCAACAGTTGACACTTGGCAATACTTGCCCTCCATGGTTTTTGGATTAGAATATTTATAGATGTATGTGCAAGTTATTTACGATGCATGTGATATAATTTAATTATAAGATAATAAATAAAAAACCTAAAAAACTTATATCTTTAATTTAAGAAAAAATAATTAGTTTTTTTTAAAGGAAAAAATTATTAGTTAAAATTTACAATAAAAAATAAAAATAATTAATTTGTTATAATAAGCTAAAATTTTAATACATGACATATAAAAAAGGTAAATATACAAAATACTTTATTAATAACAAACGAGGTACTCATACTTGAGTATACAAAATATTGGGGGAACAATTGGGAATGAAATTGAATGAAGAAATCAAAAAGCTAAGGTAGGCTTGTGTTAAAGCTAATTACAAGAGGAGAAAATATTTAGCCCTTCAAGCTTGATCTTCATGGTCATTGCCTTGAATTTTGTAGATAACATATATATACGTATGATAACATGATTATATATAGCCTAAAATCATGTCCTCATAGCAATTCTTAATTTATTTTTGGCTATTAAAGGGACGAATTCTTATAAATTGTGATTACTTTTGCAGATTCTTGAGAGAGGAACTTGTTGAACGTAATTGGAGAAAAATTGCTTTTTTTTAGCTTAAATTTGAGGCGACTCAGAATTCGAGCATGAGACACAATATGTCTCTTGATGGACACAGCTCTGTCTCCCAAAAGTAGAAGATTCTCCCCTGATGCTCAACACGGCTATGCCTTTCTGATATATACATTTGTGTCCTCCATACATAAACGCTATATGTCAAGAGACACAATTGTGTCTCTCCTATACACAAACGTTGTTCTTCCCAGCACAGTTGTGTCTCCTAATAGACACAACCAATGTTTTTAAAATCGGACCGGTCATTGAACCTGTGAAGGCACCGGTTCAAGATTCAATGGTTGAACCGTGGTTCAACCGGTATTAATTAAATATTTTTTTTAAATTTTAATATTATATATAACAATATTAAATAATTTTGGTCAAATATCGGGCTATAGATGTCTATTTAAAGTTCAAACATTGGTCAAATAAGCCATTATTGGGCTTTCTCTTTTGTGAGCAGCATCAGGGGCCCAAATCAAAGGCTCATCAGAGTTTCAAAGCTGCAATTATGGAGGAGGCAGATCGCACGATCTCTACGACGGAGGAGCACATCGTCGTCGTTTAAAGCAGCAGCTATGGAGGGTGTGGTCTATGGAGGAAGTGAGCCACAACTATGGAGAAGCAGCAACACAAAGCCACAAACACAAAAAAAGGAACCGATCCAGACCAGACTACAAACTGGTTTTGAACCGGTTCACCCGTTTTTACACCGGTTCAATGTAAGTCTGATTATCGGGGTTAACCGAACCGCTTTGGTGTCCGGTTCCCGGTTGGACCGGTCCGATTTTAACTACCTTGGACACAACTATGTCTATTCTTTTATATAAAAAAAATCGTATATCAAGTTTTTTTGTGTGGTTAAAGACCCTTTATTTAGTTTAAATAGGATTAAAAACCTCTTTTAGGAATCTTTTGTATTGTTTAGAAATCTAAACACTCTTTTGGAGAGCTTTGTTATTGTGAGAATTCTTTCACATCTTTGGAGGGATTCAAGAGATTGGAAATACGCGTGAAAAATCAGAGCGAAGATCGCTACCATAAAAGGGGTTCTTCTTTATTTCTTTATGTACCTTTATTTGGATTTTGTGTTATCCTCTTCTTCATTTTTTTCTTTCTTTTTCATCACATCAAACTTAAAAGCCCAAGTGTTAATGAAAAGACATAATAACCTAATATATTATTTAATTCAATGATGTTAACCATAAAAATGAAAAGAATTGAAAGACATTTTTCTATATAATATTAAGGATTCATAACATTTCACACTATTAATATTGTTTTGTAATATAATAAATGTACTTATAAACCCTGAACCAATTCAACTTTTTTTCTAGTACTTATATTTAAATGAATATATTGTAGGAAAATATATGTACCAAATACTGTGGAAAAATATAATTTGATAGACGAAATTTGATTTAATATCTATCTATCTGAGTAGATGACACACATTGTCTTGCATCGGTTATCGGTTGTTATTTAAATAACTCAATATAAAAAAAAATATGGGATCAAATGGTTCATATTGAAACCCAATGGATATGACCTAGTTGGTTGTATAGGCTGAACTTGTGGGAGGAAGACCTGAGTTCAATTCCCACAGAACACATCTTTGGGGAAGGACGAAGAACCTTAACTGTGACTAAGCATCCGAGCGGAGATTAGTCACATAACGGATCCAAAGCATCTAAGCTTGTGGGGATACTCTGTGGACCCACCGGGAGCCAAAGATCCTAATTACGGCGGATTCCTACCAAAAAATGGTTCATATTGAAACAAGTCAAACGACTCATCAAAATATTGATACCTTCATAAGAGGGTTAACCGGATGAAAAAGGAATTTCATCAATAAACACATTCAGTGATAGAGCCAGATTTTTTTTTATGAGAGGGTCAAGATCGAATATATACATAATATGAAATAATAATTAAAAAAATTAATTAATATTTAGGAGCAAACTATATGAAAGAAATTTGGTTTATGATTAACAACTTAATATAATATAAATTAATCAAACAAATCTATAGTCAACTAAAATACATACCTAAATCCTTCACTTTTTTTAATTGTACACGATAATCCTTCATAAAATAAAAATCTTCAGAGTGTGTGAGTGTGACTGTGAGAGAGTGTGTGTGTGAGTGAGTGTGAGTGTGAGTGTGATACTATTAAAAAGATCAAGTCATTGAATTTATGTTTTTGGGTGAAATATTCAATTTAATCTAATGAATTTAATTTAAATCAATAGTTAGTGCAAAAATATCCATATTATCACCACTTGTGTTGACATATTTATATTAAATAATTCAACTTTTTAGACAATTATTGTGATAACCAAATATTATAGTTATACTTACAATGCATGAAAATTAGATCTGTTTACATTAATTTGTGGCATAGTGACATTTATCTAACATATAAGAAACTCGTATCCATCAAGAGAAATGACTATAGAATATAGGGAATTCACATGTGTGGGCCTTGATTCCGTGTGGTAACGTGCAATAGGTAAAAGATTAAAGGCTTAATTGTACTTTTGACCTATCTATTTTATTGTTTGGACGATTTTGGTTCCCAATTTTTTTCGCTCGATTTTAGTCCTCACATTTAAAAAATGTGTGATTTTGGTCCATCCGTATGTTAACATCTAATAATTAATAGTGTATCTAACGTGCCTTATGATATTCTAACCTGACTTATGTTTTCTAACAAATGGTGCCATAAGTAAATGTTGATTTGAAATGTTAATTATTGGATATTAACATATAGATGGATCAAAATTGCATATTTTTAAAATGTGAGGACTAAAATCGAGCTGAAAAAAACTGGGGATCAAAATCATCCAAACAGTAAAATAAGGGATCAAAAGTGTAATTAAGCGAAGGTTAAACGGTATCAAACTTGGAAGCCCATTTTCCCTGCTTTCCTTGCCCGCGTCTCCATGGGACCATTTGCTTAAAGCTTTCATAAATGCTTGCCTGCAGTTATTATAAAATTAAAACTATACATGATGTTATAAAAAGATACAATGCCTAACCAAATTAATAAATTATTTTCAATACGAAACGAAAACCACAAGTCAGCAGCAGCAACAGCAATATGTGCATTTTAATTCTGCTGCCAAGTAGTTAAAGTCCATCCAACTTTTCGGTGGCCAAATGCTCCTGCTGTTGCAGTGTTTCAATTTTGTTACTTACAGAAATTAAGGGGGAATGTTTCGTTACTCACGCAAGTGTAATTTTTTTGACCAAGAAATTGGAAAGGAGTATATAAAGTTACAAACTTTTATAAATTGGGTGGCTTAGTTGTAGCCACCCTCACCCCGATAATATGATTAGTGTAAAGTGATGATATTTTTAGTCAAACATTACCTTTACTACATATATATGTGTAACGCATTATGCATGATTCTTTAGCCAATGTTAGGAGATCTTGTAGCAACAAAATATGGGTCATGGAAAAGGACATAAGGAGACAGCTTGGAGATACAAAAATATAATTCATTTTCAATATAAAATATTTTTATTTTTGTCATGATCATTGTATCAATGATTTTGAAAGGATGGAAACGACATATTGAATCGAACACAGTTATATTATATCCAATTTTTCACCATCCATTTCAGAAATTATATGCTCACTCACGATAGAATTTCATAGCAGGTAATTTTGAAATGTCCAAAATTGCCAAAGAATTATAATATATATATATATATAATGTCTAGCCTTTCAGAGATTCAAAGTAATGTGTCCCCATAAACAAATACTCAGGCAGTTACTGTTGTCATTAATATTAACAATAATAATAATAACATACAATAAGATTTTAGATTTTCATAATTTTTCCTCTGTTCAAAATAATTGTAACACACTATGGTGTAAATTAAACTTTTATATGGTCATATTATTAAATTTTTTATATTTTTTACGTTAATCAATCATCTTAATACAAATAATACATGCCAGAAAAACATAGGATTGTTCTTTGGTTTGTTCATGCAACGCGAATTGATTCTTGAAGATAGGAATGAGAAACATAGATACAGGAGATGACTTACCCAAAAATGAGGCCTTTCCTTAGGCGGAGAGAGACTCAACAAGCTTCCTCTTCTATTGATCTTCACTTTATTAGTGCCGTCTCTACTACGGCATGAAAAGTCGAAACTACCCTCAGTATCCTCCCTGTTGATCTTCCTGAAACCGCCCCACCTGGTGGACCCAAAATTGGGATTCCAGTAGTCCCTAGGAGTCCTATATGAGGACGTGAAGGACTTGGCCCGGGTCACGTAAGGCCCACCCAACACCGTTGTAGGGGATGGCACCTCCATGTTGGAGGGCACCTTGTTGCCCTCCAAAAACAACAACCTCGGAGGCAGTTCCAAGGTTCTAGTAGCACTGTTGTTAATCTTCTTGGACGTCTCTGATTGGGTGTGGCAGTGCCTAGGCTTCCCCGGTGCTTCCTCCCACATGAAAGGAACAGAAACCATCGTCTGCGGTGGACGGAGAGGACCCTCCTCAGGCGGTGGCATGCTCGGCCGTGAGATTAACATAGATAGCTTTGTCAGCGTGTAGCTTGGTTCGTGAACATGATCGATTTTCTCTGACTTTGACTCCATCATTGTTTGAGCACAGTGAGAAGGGCACCTTAGTGAAGTGGGTGCGTGTGGTTTTACAGAGGGAAATGTGTATGTATGTTGAGAGAGAGAGAGAGAAGGGTGGGGAATGAATGTGAATTGTGGTTTTATAGAAAAAGTGTGATAAGGTCCTTTGAAAAGTCACATAGATGAGATATAAATTTCTTTGGTTTGGTTTGTGACCATGTAGAATTGTGTGTGAGAGATGAACATTGGAGATCAAAGGAAACAAGCCAACCCAACCTTAGCTTATGCTAGCATTTGGTATATGTATATTGGAACGAGAACAAAAGTTTTAGATATTTGATATAATTTTTAAAAACTTATTCACGGATATAAAAGATATTTGAGAATAAAATTATTGAACAATAATTAGAAAGTTGGGCAAACTTTATTCCTATGTCTGAAAGTGAGGAAGTGATAAGTAGTAATAAACCAAACACTACCATAATTCAAATAAAAACAAAATGAAACATCTTTTTCTTTCCTTTTGTTAGAAAACGATCGACCACCAAAATCTTCATTTCACTCGGTCGTTTTATTTGTGTGGGGTTGCAACTCCCAAGCGGTGAAATCCTACGCAAAAATTCCATTTTCAGTTTTCTATTATTATTATTTTTTTCATTTGTCACTGTTTTAAACTTTTTTCTCTAACTAATTGTGAGATCTTTATAGAATCCACACGAATGTCTTCGCAATACTGTTTGCAGTAATGAAAATGATGAATTATATGGGTTATATATCTTATGGTAAAAATATTTATAATGAAGTAGCTTTCAATCAAGTACACAGCTTGAATTTGCAAGTAACACAAAACACATAAAAAGAATCAACTTCTGAAAAAAAAAAAGGAAAAAACTTGGTGTATGTTAACGGTGATTTTTGGTTTCGGACAACCAAATCCGACAACAAATAAAAGATCAAACGAAAGTGGGATTCTCCCGTAAATAGGTAACTCTGATCATAAATTTAAAGCAATAAAAAGAACTTAAATGGTCTGAAAAACCACTTGATTGTTAAAAGAAGATAAATACATGAATTTAAAGAAAAACATGTAAAGAACGGAAAATTAAGGGAAAATATTTAAATGACATAAAAATAGAGGAAAGCATGTAAAATGCAGAAAATTAGAAGAAAGCAAATAAAGAACATGAAATTAAAGGAAAGCAATAAACAGCAGGAAATTTAAAGGAAATCAATGAATTTCAGGAATTGAAATGATTGGGAACGTTGCAGTGACCCGTCAATCCGTAAAGGACAGGGACTTAGGATATGTAGATTTAGTCACACATTTTGATCCCTTTCAACAAATTAATGTTCATAAATTGAAAAGTACCTGCCTGGTGCGTATCACTATATTTTGTTTCTTTTTTTTTTTTTGGGTATACATTAGGTTTGTATGTTGACGTATCGAATTAATGAAAATGAATGGAGTTTATGAATATCGTAAGATGGATCACGAGGTTACACACGTCTTCGTAATAATGTGTGAGCCACGTATAACCTTCATTCAGAATTAATTGGGCGAGGCTGAAAATCATTGGAATTGCAGGGAGTTAATTACAGTAACATACCTCGCCATCCAATTCATTACCAAGTATAAAATATTTTATGGTAATAAATATATTGATCATATCGTTGTAATTTTTTTTATCAAATATAAGAGAACTTAGATATAAGTTGAGTTTAATTTTACTGTATTATGCGATTAATATAATCAATAATTTATTATTGTATATATCATTTCATTTGATTCAATTTTAAGGTAATTATTATGAAATTCAAATATTTTTAATACCTTATCATTCTATTATTGAATGACAGATATAAAAATATATATTTTGCACTTACAGTAATTCCACATTTTATATAATTTCTAATAAAAAAGAATTAAGGTATCATTGGCATACTAACATTTGAGCTAACAATAAAATAAAATAAATCGAAGGAATAAAAAATCTAAGATTCAAACCTTGATAAATAAAAAAATTAACAAAACAGTTAACCAATAATATTTGCCTATAAAAAAGAATATGTCATTGACAACATTCGTAATTAATTAATGTGAATCTTGACAACCATTTTTATAGCACAAGTAGGCTGGCGAAAAAGAGGGTACAATTATCGGAGTCAGAGAAAAAGTATACTACCTATGCCTTTATGATCAAATATGATTAAAAATTTGAACAACCTTCTTCATGCCAAATTTCGACTTACCGGAGTCTAGTCGGAGTGTATATAATCGAGGATGAATATAAAGGTTGTTTTAGATTTTAGCTTGACAGAATATTGTATTCTAATCATACGTATCCCAAAGGGAATCAAAACGAACGTAGTTCTTGTTCAACCCTCAATCATATGGTAAAGTCAATCATTTAATCTTGTATATGACAAATACCAGTAAGCAATGACTCTTTGGTAGTCTCTTGATTCGACTGGTTCCTCAAGTACGTTTAAGGGAGATTCACCTAGGTTAGCAAAAGTGAGTCTTTCTCTTAGGGTTCTCCTATTTTTATAATAGGATCCACATATCTCTTAGAGATTAATTTTATCTCTTCCTATCATTAGTGGAAATAATGTAATATACGAGAACTTTTTACATCAGTTAACCATATGTTTGACGTTAAAAATGAGGCGGTGACAGTTTTGTGAATATTAAATCACTATTTGCGTCAATTGTTTAATGAACTGACGTTAAAAGTGATTATTAACACTTTTAACGTCAGTTGTTTATACAACTGACGTTAAAAGTGTGATTTTTACTTCAGTTAAATAAATAACTGACGTAAATAATCAACTCATTCCTAGTCATCTCTCTGTTGTCACTCTTAACGCATATCACTCTATATATAGTGCAGTTTATTTCTAATCTTTTTTTTAAAAAAGTTTATTTTTAATCTTAATTAATTAGCTTGAATTAGTAAACAAATTCTTGTGCAAATTAAAATAAATAAACACTTAACATAAAACAAGTTATATGTATAATCAAATCGTATCTCATTGAAGTGATTCATAAGTTACAATTACATGATTAAAAGATAAAAAAATTCCTCAAGATAGCACTAAAATATAAAAAAGTTTCTGCTTCAACATCATTTTCTTCTCAGTCCTGTCCTCAGAAACTCCAATGGATGCATCTCCTCCCTTACTTGAAGTCCTTGATGCTCCATGTGAATCCACAGTCACTTTGGAGCCAAAGCAGAGTGAAGGGTGCACTCGATCTGTTTCAGCAATATTCTTGGAACAGTCACTTGGTTCCAAAGCTGAGGTTTTGGAACTGTAGCTGCTGATTCTCCAGAAGGATGATAATGTGTGCAATTCACATAATGTGATTTACACACCCTTACCACCCATGTAATGTGATTTACACAACCTCAGAAGTTGTTTGACCATTACCTTTAAGTCTAGGTATAGGAAGAAAGAGTGATGAAGTTAATCTCCATGGCAGAGCCATATTGTGAAGCAGAAAAAATAAAGGAAGGAAGGAAGCTATTTATAGGAGTAGGGGATGAAGTTACTAGGCGTCGTAAGTTGCTAAAAAATTAAATTGATCATTAAGAGCATTAGGTTCCAAGGCACATTGGGAGTTGGCAGTCATATATTATAAACGTGCAGAAAAGAAAACACCCGAAGGAATAGGAAGAAATAGACCTTTAAGTCTAGGTATAAACTTAATGCTCATAAAGAGGATTATAGGTTACAATGTGCATGGGTAAGTAGCACAGCAGTAATGGGTAATTAAGTAGCAGAGTAGTCAAAGGATTGAATGCTTTTGCAGAAACTTATACACTTTTAACGTCAGCTATTGAATAAAACTGATGTTAAAAGTGTTTTTAAAATAAAAAATATTTATTTTTAACGTCAGTTGTTTATACAACTGACGTTAAAAGTGTGATTTTTACTTCAGTTAAATAAACAGCTGACGTAAATAATCCATGTAATATGATTTACACAACCTCAGAAGATTTTTGACCATTAAGACAGAGACCTTTAAGTCTAGGTATAGGAAGAAATAACAAAGGTCTCAGAGCCATTTTGTGAAGGAATAGAAATATAGAGGAAAAGAAGAGGCAGTATTACAGACTAATACAGAAGAATGGTACTTTATATAGAGAATGATTTTTACACAACACTTTTAACGTCAGTTGTATTCAACAACTGATGTTAAAAGTGCTTTTAAAGAAAAAAAATATTTAACGTCAGTTTTTTAATACAGCTGACGTTAAACAATTACTTTTAACGTAAGTTGTTTAATACAACTAACGTTAAATATTGTTTTATTTTTGGTTTTTGATTATAACGTTTACACCCGCGCGCCTTCTGCACTTCGCTCTGTACGTACGTCTCTTTTCTCTTTTCATCACGCTCAACCCTAGATCACTCTCAACCCTCACTCTCACTCTCACCCAGCACAGAACCCTAATCGCGAGCTCATCTCCACCGCAACCACCGCGAGGGCTTCTTCGCCACCACCGTGAGGTACGTACTATTAACCCTAACTCTGTCTTTCCATTCATTCTTTTCAATAACTTGACATCTCTCTTTCCCCTTCCCGCGCACTAACTCTCCTTGTCCCTCTGCTCTCAGTAACCACATCGAACGTTGGCCACCACTCGAGCTCCCCTCCCCACCACCACGCGGGCACCTATTTCTGGTGAGTATTTGGGGCACATTTTTGTATTTTTTGTTTTGGGTGTATGTTGAAACTGTAGTCTCAGTAGTTGAAACTTGAAACCGTGAGTTTGAGTTGTTTGGAATGTACGTCTCTATTTTTGGTTTTGAGTGCATGTTGCTCTGCTGGTTGATCTGTCACGGCCGTGATCGATTCTCGCTGTGTGATGGCATGGTCTCGGTTCGGTTGGCATGTTACGGCTAGTGATGGACATCACCGCCGTGCCGTGACCAGTGCTTGGCAATCTTCAAAAACTATAGTTTTCAATCTCCCATATTGTCCTTATATTGGATATATGTTTTGTATATCTACAGGACCTATCTAGTTATGGATCGTAGTTGGATGGTTTGTAAGCGTACTAGTGCTGAGTATTTGAAGGGGGTGGGAGAATTTATAGAATTTCCTCAAAGGAATGTTCCTAATAGTAATGGAATGTTCTGTTGTCCTTGTGTCAAGTGTTTGGATACGAGGAAATGTACGGTGAAGGATATACGTACTCATTTGATTTGTGAAGGGATTTGCTTGAGTTATACAAGATGGATATGGCATGGTGATGTGTTGTTGAGTAGTACGGCGAGTGTCTCCCAAAGTGAGGACGTTGACGTAGATATGGAGGATGATCGAGTAGAGGACATGATCCGTGATATTGAACAAGAATCTTTTCATCGAGCTCATGTGTATGATAGGTTGTGCGGTGATGCGGATAAGCCTTTATATCCAGGGTGTACTACTCATACACGGTTGTCGGCGGTGCTAAAATTGGTTTGTGTGAAGGCGAGAAATGGTTGGACCGATAAAAGCTTCACGGAATTGCTTGAAGTGTTGAAAGACTTGCTTCCGGAAGACAACACATTGCCTGACCGTAACTATGAGGCTAAGAAGGTATTGTGTCCTATGGGTATGGAGTATAAGAAGATACACGCATGCCCCAATGATTGCATATTGTACACCGGTGTTCATGAAGACAATCATGATTGCCCCAAATGTGGGTTATCACGATACAAAGTGAAGGGTGGTGATGATGATGATGATCTTGATGATGTGAGAAAAAAAGGTCCTCCTGCGAAGGTGTTGTGGTATCTTCCAATAATTCCAAGGTTCAAGCGATTGTTTGCCAATGCGAAAGATGCGAAGAATCTTAGATGGCATAATGATGAGAGGAAACGTGATGGAAAGATTCGTCATCCTGCTGATTCTATTCAATGGAAGAATATCGATACTATGTTTCCGGATTTCGCCGATGAGCCAAGAAACCTAAGGCTTGGACTTGCTACGGATGGAATGAATCCTTATGGTAACATGAGTAGTATTCATAGTTCATGGCCTGTTCTGTTTGTAATTTACAACATGCCCCCTTGGTTGTGCATGAAGCGCAAATACATGATGTTGTCTATGATGATTTCGGGCCCAAAGCAACCGGGAAATGACTTAGATGTTTATCTAGGTCACTTGATTGAAGACTTGAAAACGCTGTGGGTGGAAGGTGTTGATGTAGTTGATGGGTATTCTCATGAGACTTTCAAGCTTCGTGTCATGTTATTTTGCACCATCAACGACTTTCCAGCATACGGTAACTTGTCCGGGTACAGTGTCAAGGGGCATAAAGCATGCCCTATATGTGAAGAAGGCACATGCTACACTCAGTTGCATCATGGAAAGAAGACGGTTTACCTTGGGCATCGGAGATTTCTTAGACGTGATCACCCATATCGTAAGATGAAAAAAGCTTTTAATGGATGCTAAGAGACAGAAGAAGCGCCGACGGCCTTAATTGGAGAGCAGGTTTATCAGAGGGTAAAGGGCATCGATGTTATATTCGGCAAGTCCAAAAAGAAAGGTAAAGCTGCTGAGAAAAACATATGGAAGAAGAGGTCGATATTCTTTGATTTTCCATACTGGCGCAAGCTTGATGTCAGACACTGCATTGATGTGATGCATGTGGAGAAAAATGTGTGTGATAGTGTGATCGGGATGCTTCTTAACATTCAGGGCAAGACAAAAGATGGTGTCAATGCTCGTCTCGACCTCGTTGCTATGAGTATACGAGAGCAGTTAGCTCCAGTTGTTGAGGATGGTAAGCGGACTTATTTGCCGCCAGCATGTCATACTTTGTCAAAAAAAAAAAGAGAGAAAGTTTCTGCGGGTGTCTTTAGGGCATCAAAGTTCCACATGGTTACTCTTCAAATATGAAGAGGCTTGTCTCTAGTGATCTTAAATTGGTTGGCTTAAAGTCTCATGATTGTCACATCTTGATGCAACAACTTCTGCCCGTTGGTATTCGTGGTATTGCTCCAAAAAATGTGAGACATGCCATTACTCGGTTGTGCTCATTCTTCAATTCTATATGTAGCAAAGTCGTTGACCCCCGTATGTTGGATGACTTGGAAGTTGAGGCTGCTACAATCTTGTGTCAATTGGAGATGTATTTTCCTCCTTCCTTTTTCGACATAATGGTTCACTTAATTGTTCATTTGGTCAGGGAGATTAGATTATGTGGGCCGGTTTTTCTGAGATGGATGTACCCAGTTGAGCGCTACATGAAGATCTTGAAAGGGTACGTGAAGAATCCTCATCGTCCGGAAGCATCTATTGTTCAAAGGTATGTTGCAGAAGAAGCTATTGAGTTTTGTTCGGACTACCTTCATAACACGGATCCTATAGGGGTTCCTAAGCCTCGACATGATGAGATTAGATGTCAAGGTAAGGGTACACATGGCTTAAGAATTAATAGGAAGGATCGGGAGGAAGTGCTTCAAGCACATTTGTATGTATTGAACAACATCGAATGTGTTCAGCCTTTCTTATTTGAACATAAAAGAAAAGTCAATCAAGAAAACCCTCGAATGAGCGAAGGGTGGTTGTTGAACAAGCATAACAAGACTTTCTTACCATGGTTCAAGGAAGAAATGCTTAAGGATGGTAGTACTGCTTCTGATGACGTAAGATGGCTAGCACGTGGGCCTAGCTTCAACGTCATATGTTGGAGCGGATATGACATAAATAACTTTTCCTTTTATACAAAGGAACAAGATAACAAGAGTACCATGCAAAATAGTGGGGTTATGATCGTGACCGAAGCAATGCACTTCTCTAGTGCAAAGGACACAAAACCCGTTAAAGCACCGACACCTTACTTTGGATATATTGAAGATATTTGGGTGCTCGATTACACTAAGCTTACGGTGCCGATATTTAAATGTAAGTGGGTTGATAGTAACGGTGGTGTACAAACCGACGAATTGGGGTTCACATTGGTAGACCTCAACAAGTTAGGTCATATAAATGAGCCTTTCATAATGGCTTCCCAAGCAAAACAAATGTTCTACATCACTGATCCTTCTAACAAAAGGTTGTCCGTGGTTCTCCAAGGAAAAAGCATGTATAATGGTAGTGATGAAAATGAAGATTCAAATCTTGATATTCCGGAGACTCCGTCTTTTTCAACAAACATGCCTACTATAATCGAGGAGACACAGGTGGACGATGTACATGCACTCGTGATGATCATCACGAAGGGATATTGATATAGGTAGTTTAAACTTAGTATACATTTATTTTTATTTATATTTCTGTATTTATTTTGAGTTATAACCTATGTTAATAAATGTATATTGTTTCTGAACAGACATACATATGGATCATTGTTCCATTTTTCCTTTGCAATTCTGTAATGTGTGTGATATTCTGTGTTACTGGGATATTTACTGAATGTAGGGATAGCTGAGGGGAGTGATATTTTAAAACTGAATTTAAAAAAAAAATATTATTAACGTCAGTTGTATCATACAACTGACGTTAATAGTATTTTATAAAATATACAGTACACTATTAACGTCAGTTGTTTATTACAACTGACGTTAAAATTAAGACCTTTAACGTCAGTTCTTTATAACAATTGACGTTAATTTTAACAAAATTAACGTCAGTTTTGTTAAAGAACTGACGTTAATTTTGACAAAATTAACGTCGGTTGTGTTAAAGGACTGACGTTAATAGTGTTATATTTAACATCAGTTCTCAACTGACGTTAAAATTTTAACTTTTAACGTCAGCTGTATTTACGTCAGTCAGTATTCTGACATAAAAAATCAATTTTAACTGACGTAAAAAATACTTATTGCACTAGTGTATCTCTTATCTTTTAAGCCAACTTCTCGATATGTGATAGATGAGATCTATCTCCTATATTTGAAATTAGGTTGTTAGCTAAGCTCAGGTAAGTGTTATTTTCTAAGCTTTTCTTTCCCATGTCTTTGGGAGATCAAGTCTCCAAACTCGGTGGCCGAGTCTACCACCTCGGTCTGTACAAAGCTAGAAAGAATTAGAACAATTTAAACATTAAGCAATTACCATGAGGTTAGGATGGAGAGGGTCTTTTTAGTTCTTTGCTGCTGTTTTGGAAGGTCAAATTGCTGTATGGTATTTTGGAATCATTGCAGGCTAAGAACAGATAACCCGAGTTGTAGAGGTATGCAGATCAGTGAACCTGAGGAAGCTTGAATTAGATTGTGGGGCTGGTTACTTTTTACCAATAGCTCTCTCTATTTGGCTTTGGTCGAATATCCACCTTGCTTTTATCTTTTCTGCTTATTATATGTTTGGAGGTGGCATGTGTGCAGGCTTAAGGCTATTAAAACTATCAAAACTCTCTGGTTCTTATGCAATTGGGGTTGGTATCATTTTTTGTTCCACTGTTTTCGTTATTTAGTAGTGGTATTCTGTTTTGTCCCTTCTAAAATTGTGTATGTCTGGTTGTAATTCCTTTTCAATTTGAGGTCCCTTTATAATTTTGATCTTGCTTCTTTTCTCAAGTGTCAAAATCATTAGTACACAGGTTTTCTTCGGATGTCTTTTGTATATGGGTTGGAGTACCCCAAGTACGCTCACCGGGTTGTAAAGGGTTTTGAAATTATGGTTGGCCCTTGATAGTTGATATTCTTTTGAGGTTAATAATTTGCATGTGCGATGAATTAACTTTCAAAAATCAGAGTCTTACACAAAGAAAATTATTAAAAATTGAAGCATTAAGAGAGTCGTCTTCATCCCAACAATGGAAGGTTAGAGTCTAGAAAAAGTTCCAGCCAAACAAAAAAAAAAGTTCCAGCTCACAAAAAATGAAAAGAAAAAGATAAGATAAAACTAAGGCACTAATACTAGTCCTTTTTCTCCCTTTGTTGTTTAGTAGTATTATTTTCTACTTTTAGAGCGTGGTGGAAGATATATATCCCCTAAATCTTAAATACAAGGCATTAACAGATTCCTTAATAAAATTGATCACGTTCACGTTCTCCTTTTCCTTTTCCTTTTCCCCTTCCTTAGTTCCTTTATGCTACATCATGATATGCTTTTTCATTGGACAATTCTAACATTAACATGTTTTCTTTGTTCCTTTTGTGGCTAGTAGGGGAAATGTTACGTACATATTCAATCTTTCCCATAATTTATATATTTTGTTCACTGTTTAATATATGGCACTGGTACCACTAGTGCAGAAAAGGGATTCCACATCGGTTATTTTTGGCTTTACATATCGGTTTTAAAACTGATGTTGAAACGACTGATGTGGTTTATTGGCACTTTACACATCGGTTTTATAACCGATGTGTATAATATTTTATACAGCGGTTAACTCTTAACCGATGTGGAAAATTAATTTGTCAATTCGTATCCTATTGTGAAATTTCACTTTACACATCGGTTTTCATTAAAACCGATGTTTAAAGCGACATTTCACATCGATTTAGTTTAAAACCGATGAGGAAATTTCACTTTCCACATAGTTTTTAATGATAACCGATGTGTAAATTGAAATTTCCACATCGGTTTTAATAAAATCGATGTGTAAAGTCTCATTTTTTCCTATTATTTACATTTCTATCATTCTTTCCCCTCGTTTCAAGAATGCAGATCAATATATACTGAATAATATACTCGTAAATATTCTCAACACAACTAACATATATTGAATTTATTACGAACAATACATACATACATACATATATATATATATATATATATATATATATATATATATATATATATACACACGTTCAATTACATTCAGAGACAACAAAAATAATTAGAAACCAAAAAGCTACATGATATATTATAGATTTCATATCAAAATACATATAATCAGTCAAAAGTAATAGCTAGTACATGATAAGTTTTTAAACTAACTACATATATACAAACTATGGTTGGTACACTTCAAGAAAGAAAGTTGCCAAATGTCTCTTTATGTTGTTGATGTCAGAATCATATAATGGAGTTGAATTGTTGAATATCTGCAAGTTTAATTGGACAAAAGATTATATCTTTTAAGTAATAAACTAACATAAAACATATAACGAATCTATACTATTACTTCTAATTATGTCAATTAACATTTACCTCGTGCCATCTTTCAGTGATCTCGGAGGAGATAATTTCCAACATCCACTGCATCATATAGTAGCCACATTCCCATGACCCACGTTGTATACGTGACTACGTACAAATGAAACCCAATTAGAATATGAGGAATTAAATAAAATAGAAATCAATTATTGTACCCATTGCATTTGATGCATTTGAACTAATAAATATCTTACGCTGGGAATAATCCATCTGATAGCCCGAGTACGCCTTTCACCACGCAACATGTGGGTTGCATTAATAGACCTATCATGACAAAAACATTAATTAAAGTATATCTAATAGATTTCAGATAATTAAAACAACTGCATTACTGATTATAAAGTATTTTAATGCTTACGTTTCGATGATCGTCTTGATTGATTCGCCGCTTATTTCCCAATGAGCGAGAAGAAGACCACGACGTTCATTCTTGGGTACAAGAGCAACAGATTGCCAATGCAGGCTGTATTTGCGAAACGATTAGTGACTAAGTCATATATAGTTATACTTAAATAACCGGTACTTACTTATTGAGATAAGGCGCAAGATAGAATTGATGATCGTCTCGGGCAAGTATATCACGTATCGTAGTGACCGGGTCTTCTGATGCTAGGAGAACATCACCCTGAATGAACATGGGGTCAATGAACCCATAAAGGGCGAGGTTACCCTGATCGACTAACATACGATGCAGATACCTAATATATTGGAAAAACATGTTAATTATCATAGTATTTAAAAATTAATTACGTACTTAACTTATAAACAAAATGTACTTACGTGCACCAAAATGATATGTGTGCAGAACTGGCCATTTCTTTATTGAGTACCATCTCCATAAGTTCCTTCTTTGGTATATACAGTTCACCAAGGCTGGCATCATGTTCCAACCTTACCAAGGTTGCGTCATTCTCCATGGTGACAACCTGTATAGCCAGAACTTTAAAAACATCACCATGGCCAGGTGCCCCTTTGTCGATCCCCTAAACAACTTAGATATATATTAGTAATCACGGATAATTAAGTTATTTAATTCGTTATTAACTAAATGGTCAAATGAATACCTTGGCAGGAGCAGACATCTCTGGTCTTCCTAGATCCGACCTTTTAGGCACAATATCATTTCCAACATCCTATAACGAATAAAAATAAAGAATTATCTTTAAACAATAATAAATTATTTCAACTATGAATATGGAAAAACACAACTAACCGAATACCTCAGATGCAACAAGAAAGTTGACCAGTCTTCTTGGCCAGAGGATGAAGTTACCGGGGGCCTGACTCACTGTTTGAACCTCCTCAGTGGGCACAGGGACCCGAGCATCAGCATCTCGAATAATCTCAACAACGACCCTCAGCTGATCATCCGGTAATAACCGATGGTGTATGGTATTACCTAAGTTATTATGTGCCCTACCCAATGCCACTAAGCGGCGATGATGATGATCATCAACATACAGCTCACACCTATCAGGGTCGTCATCATCATCATCATCATCATCATCATCACCATCATCATCATTTTCAGGATGATGAGGAGGATCACATGAGCCCTTAGTGCTCACATGGACAGAGGGTTGGATAGAGGGTTGGACATCGGCTGTCATCTGCTGGGACATAGAAGTCAATATTGCCATCTGCTGGGCAAACTGCTCGGCCATCTCCTGTCGAAGCTCAGCTGCAATCTCCTGTTTTAGTCGTGCTCTATCTGCTTCAACATCCCTGTGGCATTGGTGTGAAGATGAACCATGGTATTGGCGAATGCCGACTCCCCATCCAACACCAATGACACGGCCGGTGGTGCAGTTTCTGGATGGCAGTAGATAAGATATCATCGCGTCCTCTAGGAACAAAGGTTCCTTGGGTTAGCTGATCATCCAAGGCATCCTATCATATAAAACATCAGGTCACATTACAATTCGGTAACAATCTTAAAATGACAATTACAACAAACTATACTTACAATCTTCTCAGCTACTTGGCGGGCCTCCTCGGATGTATTTGTCCCGTTTTTCTTTGTCGGCCCCTCTTCCATGAACGATGGCGTGAGGGTGGAGGTGGATCAACAACCTCTGGAAGATTTTTAGCATTAGGATCCGCCTGAGATGCTGCTTCCTGACGTGCTTTCTTTTCCTCTTCAACCATTTTCTGAACAAGCTTTTTATATCCCCACGAGACATGACATGGGGGTAGACATTCTTGCTTTGGTTTTTCTGCCCCTTTCTCCTCTTCTCCTGTTATAAATAAAAGACAATTAAATTACATAAGTAAATGAAATTAATGCAATTACATAAATTTAGAGACAAATCAAATAAGTTAACCTGAAAGCTGGGATCATGTCGGCTCTGAACAAAGCAATCCCACGTCGCCTTGTCAAGAAACGGATACACCTCAAGTGGGTTCTTTTTACTTTTTGGATTGAATACATAGTATCTGCCCAGGTCGGCCTTAAAAGCCCTCCAACGCTCTCCAGCATACTTTAGCAAACGCTTCTTCATAACGTATGTATCCGGTATGTCAAAGGTCAACTACATTAAGACCAAAAGAATCAACGAATTACTGTATGATATTATTAAGATAAAAATAAAGTAGATACAGACAAACACAGGACGTAGAAGTATAGATACCAGAATACTCTCCCATATCTGCTCCTTCACGTCCGCCGGTACATCTCTCCACCTATCAATGAGTATACTGGGCCTGTTCCTAGCAAGGGTCGCCACAAAACTGTTAAACTGATCTTCCATTGGCCCGATAGGATTGAGGTTATTATCAAAGTCTACTCTTATCCTTTGATTTGACCCACGGTTGGCAGTCAAATTCCTCATCCGTGTGGCACGTCTACCCTTTCTACCGGTAGACGGGGTCTCTGACCCGCTGCATGAAGGAGGGATATCCTCATGATCAGCCATGTATACCTGTTTAAACACAAAACAAAAAAAAAACTTGACAAGAAAATTTATTTAGACGAGCATTAGACATTTTTTACACTTGACAAGAAGATGCATGTTGACAAGAAGTTACTCTATTTGAAGACAGGCTTGGCAACATCTGTGTGTGTGTGTGTGTAGCATGTAAAAATTTAGACAATTTGGAGAAGTTTTAATCATAAGTAATAAAATTTGGTTCACCGTAAATTAAGAGCAATACATGCATTCCTCATTGTTTATGTCATTCACACCCAAGTTATACTATTTTAACACATTATAAACCACATAAGCAGGGTAATGGACCCATTAAGAAACCAGTGACAATATTCAACATTCCATTGATGTCCAACATGCTCAGCATTTCCCTTCTAAAAAGTGAGGTTTTTATCCCTCTTTAGCGAGTTACAAAAGAAAGTGTTCATGTGAAGGTGTTCAAATTTTATATAGCTCCTTAAACTATGAGAGACAACCCATAGCCATTAACCATTCAACAAAGAAATTGGGCAATTTGGAAAATCTTGATAAAGTAGAAAACTCACAATACATTTGAAGAAATGGGTTTTTTAGTCACATTGCATGCACCCACTCAATAGCATCCAAGATTAAAAAAATAAAATAGAAGCAAATGCCAGAATTTTCTCCTAGGGAACTTGCATATATTCAATAAAGCAAGAATATGGAAACACTATAAATACTACCAACAAAAAAATGGAAACACAGTTCAACACTCAAACAATCACAAACAAAGTTCAGAACTCAAAAACACTCATCTTAGAGTCAAACTTATGAATATGCAAACACTTAAAATAGTAACTACCGAAAATGGTGGTCTCGGTGAAACAAAAATGGGTTAAGACTTTACCTGTGTTCGCAGAGAGGAGGAAGAGGGTGGCTCAATCTTTGGTGCGCGTGCTCGGTGTTGGCTCTCTCCACTAGTGGCCGCAGTTCAAGAGGTGGTGAGAATGAGAGGACAGAGAGAGAGTTAGGGCAATATTCAAACCATAGAGAGTAAAGTTGAGAGAGAGGAGAGGATCATACCTCGCGATGGTGGTGGAGAGAGGTGCTCGCGCGCGGTGGTGTTCAAGAGAGAAAGGGTTAGGGCAGAGTGAGAGTGATGAAGAGGAGAAGAGAACAGAGGCAGAGAGCAAGTGAAGTGTTTTGTGTTTTGTGTTTTAGGGTTCCTAAACTGAAGAAGGAGGGAATGAGAAAAATTAGGAACATTACACATCGGTTATTAGAAAAACCGATGTGGTTAACCATATTATACACATCGGTTATGACAAAACCGATGTGTAAAAATTAAACTTTTAACTTCTGATTTTTTTTTTAAAATTTTATACATCGGTTTCTAAAACCGATGTGTAAAAGTAAAATTTTAATTTCTAATTTTTTTTTATAATTTTATACATCGGTTAATTAGAAACCGATGTGGTTAATCACTATTTTACACATCGGTTCAAATAGAACCGATGTTTAATGTTAAAAATTCTGACTTTAAATTTTTTTTTTTAATTTTAAACATCGGTTAGAAATAACCGATGTGGAAATGTTTTACACATCGGTTATTGTCTAAACCGATGTGTAATACTTTGATTTTAATTTCAAAAATGCCACCGCCTCGTTTTACACATCGGTTTATAAGAAACCGATGTGTAAACTCCGATGTAGAATCCCTTTTCTGCACTAGTGTACATAAAGTGATTTAACATCGGTTAAAATTGACCTTTAAAGTCGGTTTTTGAACCAATGTTGAAACTGACGATGTTGAATGTGTGTCTTTTAGACATCGGTTTCCAACCGATGTCTAAAGTACACTTTAGACATCGATTCTCGATAATAACCAATGTCTAAAGTGATCTTTCAACATTTTTTTAAAAAAGAATGACACTTTAGACATCGGTTATTTGTGAGAATCGATATCTAAACTTTAGACATTGGTTCTAGCTCAGAACCGATGTCTAAAGTGTTTTTCAACAGTTTTTTTTAAAAAGAACAACACTTTAGACATCGGTTCTGAGATAGAATAGACATCGGTTGCCTTTAGAATCGATGTTAAAAGTCTTTTTAAAAAAAATGGGTTTGTTATATCAATTTGGCCACATATTCAATAAAATAAACTTCAAAACATGTTTCTCATAACATAAATTCATTATCAAATAGAAACTTCAACTTACAATCTCATTTCTAGGTACAAACTTCAAGTTTCACAGCTAATTATAATATTTCCAAGAATCTCATAATGTTAGCTTCACCAAAGAAAATATTAGGCATGTAAAGGAGAAAAAAAATGTCAACACATTTCCTGAAGCTCCCTCTGCATATGGACACCCCCCAAGACCCGCAAAGAGGAATCCATTGTACTAATCCCCATCTGCTTACATACAAATCAATATTCATTAGTAATGTTAAGAATGCCAAAAGGTCTAAGTTTGTTCATACAGGCCATGTTTAAGCTTGATTTTACAAATTTTAATCCTATGAAATAGAATCTCTTGCACTACCAACTAGAATGAAATTAACAAAAACAAATTACGAATTTGATTGAGATGAATTAACTCAATAAGTTTTATATTCCAAAAAACAAGCTAGTCAAAAGCATAAGCTATTGTTTGATGACTTACTTGGAGGGACACAAGAATATTTGCAAGGGATTGCCCATAAGTATCATGGAAGTGGACAGCAAGCTTCTCTATTGGAACAACAACCATTACAGTCACAAGTATAGGAACTACTGTTCCTGAACACGACAAAATGAACAGAGAATATAAGTACAAAGAACATATTTAACAAACCAATAACAAATTCTCAGGGGGGGAAAACATGAAGGACGAAGGGAGCCCTTAAATTTTAGAGACAAAGTAGCATTAATCTAACTCAAACAAAAATATCAAGAAGGCATTGTGAATTTCAAAGTCTGTTAATCTGTAAAAGATAACTTATAACTGTTTTGTATTGCTAGTGACTGTTTCTACGCAAGCTCATTCGGATAAAAAATGCTTGATGGTAATCCTGAATTAAACTGCTAAGCTAGTTGATAGAAAGCATATGAACCCGACGCATCATCTATCAAGCAAAAGAAGTTAACTGCAGCAATAATAGAAGTGAAATACTTGCAGCAAGAACGTTCAGATTTGAAGAGAGCGAAATCAATAAAAGATTCTTCGAACTTCGTTTGACTAACTTAAAGTCTAAAAGACAGGCAATTTTTAGATATATAGATCAAGCAATTAAATCAGCAAATATCTAACTTAAATTAAACATTGAAGACTATATACTATATAGTATAAGCAAATATCTGAATTGAAGAATCCCTCAATTCACCCTATTTAAGAAAAAATAAAGCAACGAAGATATATAGTATGTAAATTAAACTTGTTTTTTGATTTACTTGAAGACCAACCATAAGCTTAGATAGATTATACATTTCGTTCACGTATTTTCCCCATGGAAGAAACCATATCATCTTCAAGACCGCGCAGTTGCTGGAAGCTCGGATCATCATCCAAACCCTCACCTATCCTATGTCTTTTTAAACAATATCTTAACCGATTAATGAGTGAAAAATAAAAGAAAAAAGTATTAATCATTGCATCTTTTCTCTCTAGTTAATTTTACAATTACCTGATCTGTCTTCTGAGTTTTCCAGCATTTTCTGCAAACATAATACATCCATATATAATAAAAAAACAGAAAATACAAACATAAACATAAACAAACAACCTAGTAGATCAATGATTGGTTAACCTGATAGTCGGAACGCCACAGATCGATGTCCCCCAAGGTCTAAGCGAATGGAAATACAAGAACATAATGTGAAATAAAAGAAAAGGGAGTGAGGGTTAGGCTAACATACCAGAACAGAGTGTGCAGTGAGGAGCGCAAGAGAAGCGAAGAAGAACAAAGAGAGAAGAGAAGAGAAGAGCGCAACACTCTGAGCTGGAATCGGTTTGGAGCGCAACACTCTGGCGGTGGAAGTACGTGGCGCACACTCTAAGTGAAGTAGCAGCGGTGAACTAGGAGGGTTTGAGAGTCTCAGCGGCGAAGATGTTTTGGTTAGAGAGTTTATGTTTGGGAAGTCAAGAATAAGGGTGTGGTGAGATGTCTTGGCAGAAGGAATGGAGGGAATGAATCAAAATGGGTTTTAAGCTAACAAACATCGGTTATATGTAAAACTAATGTTGTTTATTGATATTAGACGTCCGTTGTAAAGGAACCGATGCCAAAAGTAAAGCAAAATTTCTAATTTCTTTTTCTGTTTTATTTTTAGACATCGGTTGATAAAAATAACTGATGTTTAACATCGGTTATTTTATGAACTGATGTCAAAAGTTTTGACATTAATTTCAAAAATATCACCATCTCATTTTTTACGTCGGTTAAAACTAAACCGATGTTAAAATCCCGACGTTAAAGACATATTTTACACTAGTGTGAATATGAACTCAAGAAACTATGTCATTATGCATTTAGATTGCCTTAATTAGAATTCAATAGTCCACATCAAATGAATACTTCAAGATAATAACACTAAAATATTTGAGGTGTGTATCCAAAATTCATCCAAGACACTTTTAAGTGTCAAAGTCTCACATCATATGAATGAACATCTATTTATAATAATTTGAGCAACTCTCCTTCTACAAGCTAACTTTTTGAGTGAAATTATTAGGTCCAAATATTTTGACATGGTATCAAAGCCTACCACGATATTGAGCCACCACATATGTTTATTGATCAGTTGATTATATGAGCAAAAGTCCATTTATAATAATAACTTGGGCAATCCTCCCTTACGAGTTAGCCTAATTTTGGAGTGAAGTTGGAGCCAATTATTCTAACACACACTACCATTATCATTATTGTGTTTTTTTATAAGCAAAGAATGTATTGAATAGAGTATAAAGGGATATCCAACTCTTATACAAGCATGAAGTTAGATCGAAGGGAAGAATTAGGGAAAAGGAAGGTATGTGATGAACCAAGCACCAAATAAGATAAGCCTGGTTGATACATAACTACCCAAACAAGCTCTCCCCATAACTAAACCTATAGCAGCTAACGGCAGCTACAATAAAAAAGTCACAATTCAATACTATCCAAGCAAAATACTGCACTGCCAACAAAAGGAAAAAACGTAATGCCATATAATGCGAAAATTGCTGCAGCAAAAAGTCACCAATCTGATACGGTCCAAGCAGATTCTGCACTGCCAACACAGAAACAAACAAAGCACAATGGCACATAATCATGTCATACGAAAGTGGTTGCAGCCAAGGCTATGTTGCCACCCAAAAAACCTGCAGGAACTGAGAATAGAGACAGCCAAGTAACCCCAAAAAACATAACTGTAATGGAATTCCATGAGACATATCACACCTAAGTCTGCATCCTTTTGACAATCCTCCATATCAAGATAAGCACCCCACTGAACATAAGCACCAGTCAGAGTAAGAGTAACCTGAGTGTTCGTTTCCTGCTTGGAACCAATGCCATGATCTCTGTCTAATCATCTCAGTTACAGACAGAAGTGTATATAAGCTCCCTTAATTAAACCTTTACTTATGTGCAATCAGTAACCTTAACTACATATTATGTCTCTTATCCTTCAACTATAACAACTGTTTCAGTAGATTTTTCCTTAAATTTTAATGGTTGTTTTTTTTGAGTTAAAAAACATTATATAAAAATAAAAGAGATACCTAAACCCATAAAAAAATTTTAATCGTGGTAATGAGAGAGAATATTTGCATACTACAAAGAAGAGTAGTTTTTCTTATGAGATCTAGGACCACGTGAAAAACATGTGATCTGCTTGTGATATTTTATTAAAAATTAGAATATTTAACTTTTTTTTTTTTTGAAGGAATGAATATTTAATATATTAAAAAATTTAAAAAATTACTTTTTATTTAATAATTTTAATTTTTCGTTCCTTGCCACAAAATATTTATAAGGAAAGTCTAACAAATAACTTAACACATGAAGGGCAAGATTGTAAAGAGATCGAAGGCTCTAATCAAATCACGTCATCTTATCATGGTGGAGAGTTGATGCGAAGATCTATATATTAGGATAATTAGTGTAGTTTAGAGATTAGATAAAAATATTTTAATTGTAATTGTAAATGGGTTAAAGTTGAAGGGCTTGATGCTCTTTTCCTTTCTAAATTGTATTTCTGCATGTTAGCATGCACTAATTCAAAGTCTCAAGCTATCAAAAGGTGCCAGAGCTTCTGCCCCAGCTATTCTCACGGTGACTTTTCTTTCCGCTGTAAAGAATTAGTGATTTCTTCACCTTAAAGTTCTCCTAACCAGCTAGCACCAAAGAAGCCAATTCAGAACAGTCTCATATAGTGAAAATTAAAATCAATGTAGGTAATATAATCGTAATAGATGCATATGGTTTGAAGTTGGATCTTAATATAGTAGTAAGCTTTCATTCTTTGAATTTTTCCATCCATTAATGAATCTGGCAACTCTTTAATTAGCGAGTTTCCTCCCCAAGTTTCATTCACTGGTTTTATGGAACTTTAAAATGTTACTACCTCCGGAGATGTAAGTAAAATTAACTAATTCCATGCTTATTAAGGAAGTTAGTTAATTTAGTTTAATTGTCTTGATTTATATAAAAAAATGAATTATAATTATTAAATTATCCTTTAATTGTCTTGAAAATATGTAATGCTCTTAAAAAAATAAAAAGAGAATTAGTTGGATTGAATAATTTTCTTGAATTTTAAAATACAGAGATTAAATAAAGTTGAATTAGTTGGATTTTATTTATATTTGAATCCATAAAATATAAATAATTTTTTACTTATAATTAAGTGAAGAAAGAGTACCACAGATAGGTTAATGTCTTAATGATATATGAAGTCTACCTTAACACTTGATGCCGAATTCAGGGCTTGTTGACAAGTATATACTGAGCCCACAAAACCTTTCACCTTTCAGAATTCAGAGAACTTAATTGCTAGAACAACCACAACCACTTTAGACTTGTTGCAGAGACAGGGAACATTCATAGTGACTGCGACAAGCAAGCCCATCCTGGCCGTTAATTGTCTTCCAATCTGATCCGGTGGATGGTCATGCCTTAGTAAAATTCCTGTACGCAGAAATTTGCCAAGCCCAACAGAAAATCTTTAAGTAGTTCTAATTAAGAGTTAAGTGAATCTAATACAAAAATAATTATATTCATTATTTGCCATGTATATTTAAGTGTCCATAGGCCTAATCTATCTTTAGAATTTCAATAACAATAAGGCATTTAAGTAATTTCAATATAGGATATGAGTACTTACAAGTGTGGATATTTCAATATTCGTCTTCGTCCTATTAAAAAGTGGGTAGAGAAAATATTTATTTATTATACTTGCAGGTTTCCATTAAGCTACTTATCCCGTGCCGATTGATGATTTTATCTATAGATATTCGCGGATACGGATAAATTTATCATCCCTATCCTTACATAATTTTAATATCATTTTCTTTTAGTAATAAAAAAATGCACATTATGATGTTTTTCTCTTAATCTTTTATTTCTTAAACAAGCAAAATGTAGATATAACATCACGAGATATTTTAAAATATTTAGAAGCAGTTTTTTGGGTACGTAAAAGTTAGTTTCTAGTTAGTTTGGTTTTGTGTGGTTTGGGTTTCCGCCCTTTCTTTACCCAAAAAAAAATTTATTAGAAGAAAGCACGCCCTTTATATGTCAAGAAAGATCACCAAACTTAACGGGGATTTATAATAAAATTTACATATATTTATCAATAGGAAAAATTGATATATAATCGAACTCAAGCCACATCAAGTATGAACGGAAGGTTTAACCAAATGTATCAAACTTGTTGATATTTAGAAGCAACTTTAATAATTCTAGAAAGAGATGTGATATTGTATATTGGGCCCAATGAGTTTTTTTTTTTTTTTACTTAAAAAGGATATTCATTCATTTAAATTGGTAAAATATATCGAAAACAACACAAATCCAATATCGCTAAAAATCGAAAAGGATGAATTTGCGAACAAACTCACAGCAGGCAGGTTAATAGCATAACACGGCAAAATACCTATAAATGTGACAAAACCAAAGTGACCAGAATACTTATGCCTTCGGATCTGTAGCGTTAACGCTCAAGTCTTGATTAAATCTGTAATTGGTCGAAGCTGATTTGTCAATCTGAACCAAACGAACGCCGCAATAAGACGAGAAGCCAAACAACGCCGCAACACGACGACGAACAAAACACCACCGCATGCAGACGACGAAAACCCGAAAAAACATGAAAAAAAACCAGATCTGTGTGGAACAACCACTTTTTTAGATAAAAGAAGAGAGAAAAATGATGTAGATAAGTGATTCCAGACCAAAAGATGACCTAAAACCACCCCCTTCCGGTGGATGAGGAAGAATGAAAAGAAGAGTAGATGAAAGGTTGAAAGAGAGAGGCGGCTCTAGGTTTTTTCTTTGTATTTGATCAAGATTTGACTTTTGTAACTTTGAATGTTTACTAAAAATCTAATGAATTTTGGGCCCGATGAGTTATAACAAACCAAATATTATTTCTTGTGAATTGGGATGCATGTTTAATATATTTTGCAGCATGAAGCTAAGTGTGATATATTCACAAAAAAAAATTGAGGAAGGAGTGACATATTCAAATTTTAAAAATTAGACTCAATATATTTTCGAGTCAAGTTGAGGAAATAATTTGGGCCATCTAAATCCTTCTGATATCTCATATTTTTTTTAAAAACATACTTCTTAACAATTAGGTTTGAATAATAACACTACTTAACTTAAATCGATAACTTTTTTTTTTTTTTTACTGAAAACGATAACTTTTTGCATGATATAATAATGGCTAAATTGTAGTTTTGGTCTCCCCGTTTTTTCAATTTGGCGAAAATGGTCCCCCAAATTTTTTTTTGGTGAATTTGGTCCTCTTAAAATTCAAATGTTGCGAAAATGGTCCCTCCGTCGGGATTCCGTCCGAACAGTAACGGAGGTTGGTGACGTGTACTGCCAACTAATATTTAAATAATATTGAATATTATTTTTAAAAAATCAGAAATAAAAAAATAAAAAAGGTAACTTTGGTCTTTGGATAAAGAACCACAAAAGTCTAATAGCGTTCCCATGTGGGTTTCCTCCCTTCATCGTCTTCAAGCTTCTTCCTTGCAGGGCCACAATCGCGTCTTCTTCTTCGTGCTTCTTCCTCTATTATCATCGTCTTCGAGCTTCGACCACCATGGATGGAAAACCCATACCGGTGGAGACAGAGAAACCCATGCCTGCCGAGAAGCAGAAACCCATGTCGGCGGAGACGTAGAAATCCAAGCCAGTGCGGCGGAGATGCAGAAACCCAGCTTCCACCACCATCGTGGTTCCTTGATTTATGATACAGATTGACGGAGCAGAAAAGAATGATGGAGCATTTTGACAAAAAACAAACGCACATACATAAGGAGGGGCATAGAAGAATGGGGGTCAATGCTTAGAGATATCAATGAGCTTGATTTTTATCTGTATGGTGAGGGGTCTCATTGATATGTAATTTTCTCAGAAATACAAAGGTTCTGTAGATCAAAAATTAGAGAATGTGTAGGTGTTGTTTGGGGTTTTGTTGTTAGGGGTTCTGGTTTTCAACAAATTGAGAATGTGTAGGTGGTGTCCTCTCCTAAGTTTCGCAGACAGATAATCGAAGATAAAGTGAAGAACCCTAGCCCCACACACAATCACGATCGAAGAAGAAGAACCCTAAGTTTTGCTCTAAGTTTAAAAATAGTTTTTCTCCAAGAAACCCACATAAAATAGCCCCGACCCCGACGTCACCAACCTCCATCGTTGTTTGGACGGAATCCTGACGGAGGGACCATTTTCATATACTTTGAATTTTAAGAGGACCAAATTCACCCAAAAAAAAGTTGGGAGATCATTTTCGCCCAATTGAAAAAACAGGAGGACCAAAACTGTAATTTAGCCTATAATAATACATTTATATTGGACATTATTTATTTAAAGTATATTATAAAATATACCGTTGTTTATGACTCATATTTATTATAAATTAGGTTATCGCTGGACCAGAGCGAACCTCGTTAACAAATTCTTTTGCTCCTGTGTCTCGTTAACATATACATCAGTTTTTAGTTTTGCCTGACTAAACTTTAATTTATGTACGCAAGAGTGTTTAAAATTTTACACTGGATTGATATGATTCCGTCCTAGGCATTATCATGTCACAGTCATAGTCATAGTATCGTATCTGAATCCAAGCAAATTATCTTATCAAAATACCACACAAAATTCAAAGCAGATTAAACTATTTCCAACACATCCCATGAACACCTTTGTTCCGTAGAAGCAGTGAGGGATTGCTTCTTCGATACAGAAACTCCGGATCTAATTATAAGGAAGAAAAAAACTAAATTCATACTTATTAATAAGTTAGTTAGGTTAGTTTAATCATTTTGATTTGTGTAAAAAAAAAAGTTAATTGTCTAGTGAATATGCAATGCTCTTGAAAAAGTAAATGGAGAATTGATTTTGTTCCTGCCGAGATCCGACTTGTCGGAATCTCGCTGTAGAACGTCGTACCAAGAGTGAACAATGGGGGTTGTTTTAGACTTTGGCTTGACAGAATATGATATTCCGGTCCTACGTATCCCAGTGGAAATCAAAGTCAGACGTAGTTCTAAGTTTAACCCTTGGTGGGGCGGTGATCTCGATCCCCTAATTTTGTATCGGATGAGTACTAGGGAGCAATGACTGTCTGATAGTCTCTTGGTCGACGCTAGTTCCTCTAATACGCTTAAGGGAGAGTTACCGGGATTCAGTGAAAAGTGAGTTTCTATCATGGATACTCCTTCTTTTATAATAGGATTCCCCTATCTTTTAGAGATCTGATTTATCTTTTAAATATCTTTTAGAGATCTGATTTATCTCTTAAATATCTTTTAGAGATCTGATTTATCTCTTAAATCTCTTTTGAGATGTGATTCCTTAATTTAAGAGATATTATCTCTTTTAACCAGATAAGGTTATTTCAGATAATATCTGGATTTAATATTAATATCTTATCCTTTAATTAAGTGATCTTTAACTTATTATCTTTAACTTCCGGGATCGGGCGTATTCGAGCTCGGTGGCCGGGTTTACTCTTCGGCCAGTACACAAGCCCCCCAAGTTTTGAGCTGATTAGGCGTAAAAGCTTTCATGATGTCAGTCGAGCTTAGGAACTTGGTTTCATCTTTGTCTTTAGGTCAGCCGAGGTGAATGGTCGAGCTTCATACTTTATACATATATATACATCCTCCAACTCGGTGAGCAGCTCGGGTGACCGAGCTTGATGCTTTCGGGGCGCCGAACTCTATATCTCGGCTCATACACAAGCCCCCAAGCTTTGAGCCGATGGCGTGAAAGCTTTTTCGCGGGAGCCGAGGCAAGTCGAGGTGGAGGTGATTACTGGTGTTGTGCTGACGCGTGGCCTTCACGGCATCATTTCCAAGGCTTGCGCTGTAATTGCGTGCTTAAATAATAAGTCGAGAGCCGGAGCTCAATCGAGTAGTCGGGAGCTGGAGCTCAACCAAGTGGTCGGGAGCCGGAGCTCAACCGAGTAGGGAGTCGGGGCTCAACCGAGTAGGGAGCCGGGGCTCAACCGAGTAGGGAGCCTGAGCTTCTCGTTTCAAGTTGTCGAGCTTCACATTTCGGCCAATTCTTAAGTTCAGCGGACTCGGTGGGCAAGTCTAGTAATCATTTCCCTTTGATTGTTTGGGTTTGGAGATCTAGTTTTATTTCTCGTCCAACATTTTAGTTTGGTGGGCTCAGTGGCCGAGTTTAACATCTCGATCAGTATATAAGCTCCCCAAGCTTTGAGCTCAGAATAAGCGAAAGAGTTTTATGAGTGAAGCTGAGCTTGTCCTTGGTGTTGATAAAGTACTGGATTTGCATAGATCCTCTTACTTCGGGTAATAGCTCTCGGGCAGTACTCGAGTTTAGTGGTTGAGGTTCACATCTCGGCCAGTAACATGTTCTGAACATAAGATACTTCAATCTTACCTATGTTTAAGACAAGTTAGAAGGTGGTAGCTGAGATTCGACTTATCAGTGATTCAGGCTCGAACCAATCTTTTGAAGAGTCAAGTTCAAACTCGGTCATTAGGAATTTACCTTGGTGCTTGCATTTAATTTTTGATGCTTTCAAGATGCTTATTTTGAGAGTTTGAACTTGACTCACCCTTTTCTGAATGTAGCTCGATCTTTGAAGTTCTTGAGAGCTCTTGACATTTTCTTCAAGTAGCTCATAACCCTTTTGGTGGATTTTGACCTTGAATTATTTTTCCCGATCTTGAAGGTGTGTCTCAGAATAGACTTTTCCTAATATCTTTTGTATGAGAAAATAGTTTTCATACAAGTTCTTCGAGCTGTAGGCTAGGGGATATCCTTTCTCCGTAATTTCCGAGAATATCCTTCCTTTATGCCCATTAGTCCCCCCAAGCTCCAAGCTTGAAATAAGTGAAAGAGCTTAAATGTCAACCCGCATGTCTTAATACGCTTTTTGGTGCCAAGGACCTTGGACTATGATTCGTGGGAAATATGTTTTTTGTAGAACCAAACCTTTCTTGGGTTATCGTCTTGCTTGGCCGAGCATTGCTCGGATTTTTGTGCGAAGCCTAGTCTTACTTGGGATTCCGGTCTTGCTGTGGACTTTATCTTGGTGCGAAGATGTTGTGCTTGACCTAGGATTTTTATTGCGAGGAAGGAAACATTGCTCGACCTTGACTTTTTCCGGTGAGTAGTGCGAGGGAGCATAGCTCGACCTCGGCTTTTTGGTGCGAGGGAGCAATGCTCGACCTCGGCTTTCTGGGCTTCTGCCCTTTGTTCTTAGCTAGACAATTTTAACTCTGGCTCTTTAGCGGGTTCCTAAGTTATTAAGCCAGCATATGCTCGACTTTTACTAGAATTGGGTCATGATGCGAGCAGGAAAGCTTCGGTCGCTTATGCTCTTCTGAGTCTCCTCCATTACCTGTTTTTCGAGCCACGAGCTTTCTAATAATGAAAAGTATGAAGGCGGAAGCTGCCCGAACTTTGCGCACTGGGGATGAGCTTAAAAAAGCCGTGGCAAAGTGTGAAGAGCAAGCTCGTCTAATTGGGCAATTGAAAGCCCAAAAGGTAGAGCTGGAAAAAGGCAATACCACCCTTATGGCCGAGCTGGAAATGGAAAGAACCGACCGACTCAACCTTCCGAAGGTCGTGGAGGGGCTTCAAGCCGAGAAGGAAGCCAGTCTTGAGTTGCGGAAGTTGCTGGAATCCGAGAAGGAGGAGAATCTGAGGCTTCGTTCTGATCTGGCTGAAGCCAAGGCTTCTATCATGAGGGAGCATGTTAATGGCTTTTCTCGAGCTGTCAAGTAGCTTCAGCATTTCAATCCGAATGCTGACCTCCTCTGCTGACGTGGACAAGGATTTTTACCGAGATGGAATCCTGGTTCCATTGTCCGAGCTGGAGGATGAGGAGGCCGTATCTCAAGGGGAAGGGGGCGAGGGGAAAGCGGGCGAGGAGGGACCCGAAGATGAAGGTGAAGTGGGCCTACCTGGCCAGTCTGCTACCCTCCCTCCAAATGCCGATGATGACCTTGACTCATGAATTTGTATTAGTAAGTTAAGAAACACGTTGTTTTTGGGTGATGCCCTTTTGATTTTGAAATCTTACGTATTCTAGGCTTGGCCCATGGTTATTGATGGACTGACATGCCCCTTACTTTTTGCAACTATTTTTCTAAGTTAGTACTTGTTTAGTTTCAGCGTGTTACGCGATTTAGTCGAAATAGTTAGAATTTGATATACCTGTAGGTTCTTACCCACCTTCATAGATCTTGAAATACCTTTTCAAGCGTTAAGGTGTTATTACCGTTGTAGGCTTGGCATTTCGACCTCAACTCGGTCGACTTCAACCTGGTCAGTCTCTTTAGGCACTTGCCTCTTTAGGTCCGGAGTCTCGACGGCAGCTCGGTCGATTTTAGCTCGGTCACCTCTTTAGGCACTTGCCTCTTTAGATCCGGCATCTCGACAGCAGCTCGGTCACCTCTTTAGGCACTTGCCTCTTTAGGTCCGGCGTCTCGACGGCAGCTCGGTCGATTTTTGCTCGGTCACCTCTTTAGGCACTTGCCTCTTTAGGTCCAGCGTTTCGATGGCAGCTCGGTCGATTTTAGCTCGGTCACCTCTTTAGGCACTTGCCTCTTTAGGTCCGGCGTCTCGACGGCAGCTCGGTCGATTTTTGCTTGGTCACCTCTTTAGGATTCAAGCACCTTTATAGGCTCGGGACAGAGCCGGCCTCTTGAGGATTTAAGCACCTTTATAGGCTCGGGACAGAGCCACCTTTATAGGCTCGGGACGGAGCCGACCTCTTTAGGATTTAAGCACCTTTATAGGCTCGGGAAGGAGCCGGCCTCTTTAGGATTTAAGCACCTTTATGGGCTCGGGACGGAGCCGGCCTCTTTAGGATTTAAGCACCTTTATGGGCTCGGGACGGAGCCGGCCTCTTTAGGATTTAAGCACCTTTATAGGCTCGAGACGGTCACTTTAGGATTTAAGCACCTTTATAGGCTCGGGACGGAGCCGGCCTCTTTAGGATTTAAGCACCTTTATAGGCTCGGGGCGGCCTCTTTAGGATTTAAGCACCTTTATAGGCTTGGGGGCCTCTTTAAGATTTAAGCACCTTTATAGGCTCGGGGCGGCCTCTTTAGGATTTAAGCACCTTTATAGGCTCGGGGGCCTCTTTAGGATTTAAGCACCATTATAGGCCCGGGGCGGCCTCTTTAGGATTTAGTATGGTGTCTGAGTGCTGGAGCCGATGGAATTTTATTTTCCACGGGAGAGCTCGATCTCTATGATTTTTATAGAGGGAGTCTGACTCGGCCTCCATGGTTTTAATTTGAGGAGCTTCGACTCGTTCTCCTCTTAGTAAGATTTTGAGAAGGAGTTTTGGCTCGACCTTTGGAAAGGGAAGCATGGGGCTTCGACCTGTTATTTTCAAGGGAGCCGGAGCTCAATCACTTTGTACCCGCAATTTTTGTGACTCTGGGAGTGGTATCGGCCGAGCATCAGTTTGCTCAAATATATAAAAATGATATGATGCCACATAACACAACATTAAAGACGTGGAGCAGAACATATCAAATCATATTAGGTTTAAACTAGATTTAAGGAGCAATATCACCGGAGCATTTTGCGGCCTCTGATTTAGGCATTCCCTCCAAATTCATATGGTCGAGCTCTCCTAACCGAGCTGGGCTGGACGAGCTCTTTGAGACGTCTTCTTCAGCTCTTCGAGGCTGAGCTGTGTTGGCCGAGCTCCGAGGCCGAGCTGTGGTGGCCGAGCTCTCTAAGTCTTCAGCTCTCCGAGTCCGAGTTGTGCTGGCCGAGCTCCGAGCCCGAGTTGTGCTGGTCGAGCTCCGAGGCCAAGCTGTGGTAGCCGAGCTCTCTAAGTCTTCTGGAGCTTCGAGGCCGAGCTGTGCTGGCCGAGCTCCGAGGCCGAGCTGTGCTGGCTGAGCTGCGAGGCCGAGCTGTGGTGGCCGAGCTCCGAGGCCGAGCTCTCTGAGTCTTCTGGCGCTCCGAGGCCGAGTTGTGCTGGACGAGCTCCGAGGCCGAGCTGTGGTGGTCGAGCTATCTAGGTCTTCTGGAGCTCCGAGGCCGAGCTGTGCTGGCCGAGCTCTCTAAGTCTTCTGGAGCTGCGAGGCCGAGCTGTGCTGGCCGAGCTCCGAGGCCGAGCTGTGCTGGCCGAGCTCCGAGGCCGAGCTGTGGTGGCCAAGCTCTCTAAGTCTTCTGGAGCTCTGAGGCCGAGCTGTGCTGGCCGAGCCCGAGGCCGAGCTCTCTAAGTCTTCCGCGCGCTCCGAGGCCGAGGTTGGCTTGAGCCGTGTGAGGCCGAGATGTGCTGGTCCAGCTCCGAGGTCGAGCTCTCTAAGTCTTCTGGCGCTCCGAGGCCGGGTTGTTGATAAATACTATCCTCCAAAGCAGAAAATCTCAATCCTACTAGTGTTAGTTGGCTGACACCATTTGATAATGATATTGATAGAGATAAAATCCCCAATTTTAGCAATTTCAAATCATAAGCCTCTCAAAATCAAGAGTTTAACATCGTTCAGTGTACAACATATCTAAATTCAAGTTGTTCCTCTCAGGGAACTGCCATTTGTGTTGTGAGGAATGAGAGCCATCAGCCATGTGAGTTCAAGAGTATATGGCTTGTTTATTCCAATTAAATTAGCCTTTAATTTGTTTCGGGCTTTAGGCTACTTGAGGGCCTTTTAGGGTGGGAAATCGAATGAAAAGTTATACGAGCCGAGAAGGAAAAGAATAAAACCAAGTCAAGAGGAACAATATCACCTTGGAAGTTATAATCCCACTTTTTTCTGATACCTCTCAAACTGTTGGCCGTTTGATATCGCTGATCATAATGTGTGCCGTCCTATAATGAAAGGACATCGAGGCCGTGTACGTTGTCCTTGGATCTCAAATTCCGAGTTGGAGGCCACCATGGCCGCGACGAGATGAAAATAGGGCCAGGTTGCGACATGTGAATAGGCTTCTTCAGGTAGCACGACGTAGTGCTAGAATGTGAGGCCGAGGGAAAATTTACCTCGGCCCCACGGTGGGCGCCAAATGTTCCTGCCGAGATCCGACTTGTCGGAATCTCGCTGTAGAACGTCGTACCAAGAGTGAACAATGGGGGTTGCTTTAGACTTTGGCTTGACAGAATGTGATATTCCGGTCCTACGTATCCCAGTGGGAATCAAAGCCAGACGTAGTTCTAAGTTCAACCCTTGGTGGGGCGGTGATCTCGATCCCCTAATTTTGTATCGGATGAGTACTAGGGAGCAATGACTGTCTGATAGTCTCTTGGTCGACGCTAGTTCCTCTAATACGCTTAAGGGAGAGTTACCGGGATTCAGTGAAAAGTGAATTTCTATCATGGGTACTCCTCCTTTTATAATAGGATTCCCCTATCTTTTAGAGATCTGATTTATCTCTTAAATATCTTTTAGAGATCTGATTTATCTCTTAAATATCTTTTGAGATGTGATTCCTTAATTTAAGGGATATTATCTCTTTTAACCAGATAAGGTTATTTCAGATAATATTCGGATTTAATATTAATATCTTATCCTTTAATTAAGTGATCTTTAACTTATTATCTTTAACTTCCGGACTGGGCCGGGTATTCGAGCTCGGTGGCCGGGTTTACTCTTCGGTCAGTACAGATTTGATTGGTTAATTTTTTTTTATTTTTGGAATACTTACATTAAATAGAGTTGAGTTGATTGGATTTTACTTATATTTGAGTCCAAAAAATATAGGTATTTTTTTACTTATAATTGAATCCGGAGGGAGTAAATTGCATGGTCTCCGAGCCCGCAACTATGCTTTTAAGGATTCACTCAACCAATAGTGACTCAATAAAGGGAAAACATTAGTGTTCTGTTTTGAATACTGCCATTCACACTTTCACGGCCCAGAAAAGTAAATCTCGGTAAAAAAAAAATGAAAGCAACGTCATCAGTATATGGACAATGACAAGGCCCGTCGTTTTTAATTGGGGTATAAATGGCCCATCTGATTAAAGGTGTGTTTAGTCATGTATGTTAAATTTAAAACTTAAAAGTGAAAATTTCAAAATAAAAAATCACTTTACACTTCTCTTCAAGTTTCTAGCTTTCAGGTTTTATCTATCCAATCAAACAAACCGTAATATATTTAATTTAATGCTCTAAAACGAGGGAAATATATAGTGCTGGAATCAATAATAGCCAAAAATAATAATAATGGGAAATTCTTAGTTTGTTTAATTATTATTTTTTTGTTGGAATGCTCTGTCACCTTGATTTGGTGTGGTGGGTCCATAAGTTCCATGAAGTCAACTAAAAGGAGACAGGAAAAATCTTATAAATTTGGGTTCCATTGGAATTTATGTGTGACTTGCATATACAATTTGATGTTATTAACTATAGTATTAGAGTATACTATAGAGTATACAGAAATAAACACATATGAGCACATGCTAAGCCCGAGAAAAATTAAAAAGTTACATTGCTACCTCCTCAAACATATCATTCCTTCACGAGCTAGTGTTCCTTCAAGGTCACCTATAATTCTAGCTGTCCTAACTTCAAGACCTCTTTGAACTTCCTGGAACATATTTCTAATGCTGTCAGCAAAGCGCTTCATGTCAATGCCAGCACTTTTCTCCATCTCTTCTGCCACTCCAACAAATCCAGAAACTATCTTGGATTGAATTTCCATCATTTTTTGTCCTGTTGCAACTATGTATCTTTGCAACTGAAATGTTTCCTCTAGGAAGTTTTCCAGTGTTGATGTTTTCTGCTTTGTTCTTGCACCATTGGAATCTCCACGATTTGCATACTGGTCATTATCATGCTGAAATAATGATTGACTGATGCTAAACATTTCAAAATGTCAAATGAAGTTTGATACTAGATAACAGTTGAACAACATTGCTCCATTTTTCAATATCAGATATGGATATTAAAACAATGCCACTGAAATCTTTTCCTGTTAGTTAGGCTCAGCTACATGTGATATGGATATTAAAAGGGAGCCTAAAAGACTCCACAGCTAAAGGATTGTTGAGACATATCGAGCATATTGTCAATGGTTTTAACTTGGTTTCAAAACTAATAAAACTATGACAAATGCTAACTGGTTAAGGAATCAAAAGAAGTATGTTTTCATTGAGAAGTGTGTGTTTAGTTCTTTGAGAATTGATGTATTTAGTTTACCGATAAAAGTTTACCATTTCTTGATTCTTTTATCGGGGCCCTAAGGGCACTCGTTAGCAAGACCCCAAGACTATATAGGATTGATGCTTACCATTCGTTTACAAAGATCATCAGTCTTCTCTTGGAGGGATTGGTATCTTCCAACTTGTTTGTTCAGCAAAGTAGTCAAGGACAGATAAACCTTCATACCAACTTTGCTATCATCACTAACTTCTGCCTGTTCATCATTGGCTTGCCTTCCTGTCAACCTTTCAACAAGAACAAGTTGCTGCTTCAGCCTCTTTATCTTGTAAGAAACTCCAAGAGCATGAAGATCCATCTTCCATGGTGACTTTTTTGTGTTATTAGAAGGCTGGCTGGTAGATGCTATCTTTTCAGCAGCCCCAACTTCTACTTGATTTGGACTTTGAATTTGCATAGGACTATCCTCCCTAGAAACATCCTTTTCTTCTTGAATCTCATTTTCTGGAGATTGAACTACTAAATTAGCATTGTTAAACTGGTCATGGGCCAAGGGTTGTACTTCCTTTTCACAATCTTCCTCAATCAAAGTTTCCATCATTTCTTGCTCCTTTTCACCTGGTTTTCTCTTGACAACCTTAACTTTAGACCAGACAGCATCTTGGACTAGTTCTGAAGATTGTGGAGACAAATTTGAGTGATTTCTAAAGCTGTTTAATGGCCTCAATTGTGATGCAAATTGCTCTTTCAGGGTATTCATCTCATCATTTCTCTCCAATAGTAAGGCCTCCAATTTCATCTTGTCATGTCTTAGCTGTGTCACATCCTTAACCAATCCCTCCACATGAGACTGCAGCTGCTTTGATTCTAATTCCATTCTCAACAACTGCCAACGAAATGCCTCTAATTTCTCATCTTTGAGTCTCATTTGTTCAGCAAAAGCATCCAGCTCTAAGTGATGCCTCTTTTCAATCAGAGTTGCATATCTTTCTGCCTCGGCTCGCACCCAATCTTCCAAACGCTGAGCATTAGCAGGAATGGCTAGAGACACAATAGAGGAAAGGGTCATGGAAAATAGAAGCTTTAATAACAAACAAACAAACAAATTCAGATAGAAGAAGTTTGAAGAATTTAGTCTTACACAAGTCTTCATTTCTTTGTGGCAAGTAGTGATCAGAAAAGGGTGAAAGATGTTCTGGTTCCTTTACAATGTGTGATGACCCTGTTGAACTAGGTAGCATACCTCTAGCACTAGGGAAAACATCCATCCTAGAACTCAAATTCACCAACATGCTTTTCAAGGAATGCCTGTCATGTTTTCCTTCTGAAACTGCTCTCCACTTTTCTGTTTCATGCTCAGCTTGCTTTCTCCTAGCCTTTGATAACTTAACCTCCTTTAAAAGCATTTGCTTTTCTGAAGTATCAAGCTTAGACTTCCTCAACATTGCTGACAAAATTTTATCTTTTTGTTCCAAATCTTTGTGCAACTTGGCAATCTCCATAGATAGTTTCTGGGCCATCAAATCTGACTCCTCCTCCTTCTCCAACACTGAACCAAGCTCCTGTTTTGTAGCGTCCTCTTGCTTGACGGCACGCGCCAGTTCAGCCTCAAGCTGCCTTTGGTTTGACACCAGTTCTATGAAGGCAGTTTTGTGCTTCCTGAGATCAGAAGAATGCTCTTGAGCTTCGCGTTTAGCAGATTCTCTTAATTCTTCTGCATCCCTTTCAGCCTTGGTTAGCTTTTCTTCTATCTCCTTCCTCTTATGTTCCTCTTCTTCAATCACCTTGTCCCTACATTCCACCATTTCCTTCAACTTCTGATTCAATTCAGAAATAGCAGCATCCTTGTTTTTCTCAAATACTCTCAATTCATTCATTAGAGCCCCAATCTGCTGCCTTAGCTTCCTCCTTTCATTCAACCAGCTTTGCTCTTGTGCAGCAAATATTCCAACAACTTTCTCATTGGCCTTGGCATCCTCATGTCTCATCTTTTTCAGATTCTCAATTTCTCTCTCACCATTTTTGAGCTTGCAAAGTAGTTTGATGCTGTCTCCATCACTTGGCACTCCCTTCTGAACTTTCCACACAATCAACCCCAAGAGCTGAGCACTTCCTTGAAGTATGCTATCGCGAATCTCAGACAATCTTTCAACTTCAACATGTGGTTTTGTGAGGATTTCAAGGGCAAAGAATGCACAAGAAACACCAAAATACATGGGATACATGTTATCAGTAGTGTTATTACTCTTGTCTTCATACCCAATTCTATCCAAAAAAGAAAGTTCCTTCTCTCCCATTACAAAGAGCTTGGTTTTCTAGGCCTCTGCAACTAAAAACCACAAGTTAGAAAAACACTTCTAATTATAACTCTAACTCCCACATTACCTTACAAACTCACATGCTTCAGACTACACAAATAGGGGAAAGCACAGACCCACTTTTGACAAATATAGATCACAAATGGTTCAATAATTGGGAACCAAATAGGCCAAGTTACATATGATTGACTTTTCTAACAGTACAATAATTGAGAAACAACACCACAAGTGAAACTGATGGGTGCATGCACTGAGTGATTAAATTAAAGCAATAGTTTCCTCAAACAAAATTAAAGAACTTACACTTTCCAAGCTGCAACTTCACATCTATAGAGTAAAAAGCCAGTGGGGGGAGAAATTGAAGCTATGCTAATAAATAAAAAAATTCCAATGGACAAGCTAACTCAACAAGTCACACCAAACAGCAAATCTCATGTAACTGATGTGAAGGTATCTTCTATATAAATGGCTAGAGAATGCTGAAAAGATGGGTGTTCACACGTGTAAGACTGCACATTCAGTTGAAAAGAGGTGTACTTTATACAATATAGAAAGAAAGCTATAAAATTTGTTCCCTGGTTTTCAGTGAAAGATTGGTCTATAAGCCCCCACATGCTTCTTCCTTTCTTTTCTTTTCTTTTTTTTTTTTTTTTTTAATTTTCCTTTCTTCTCCTCCTACCACCACCAACCCCCCATTGTCCACTCCTTTATCTATGGCTCAGGCCTTAACCATTTAGCAAGCAAAAGCACTAGATTCCTGGATGCTTGTCACCATTATTGACAAGAGAGAGAAGCTGAAGAACTAAAAGAATAAATATCTTCAATCAATTTGGCTATAGAATATTGTATGTAATGCAGTTGCTTACCTGTATGTTGATGACTAGCATACACAAAAAGACATTTTTTTTTGTAATAAATTATTGCCGAACTAGATATAATATAATAATAATAATAATAATAAAAGACTAGACATTCAAAAAATAAAATATCACAGACAGTACATATTTGAAAGTGCATGAATGCTGTTACATAAAGTATATTCCTATGTTTTCCATGGGTTATGTTTTTTGAAGATTAAAACATGGATATTATATGGTGTTTCTTTACTTTTTTTATATATATTTTTTAAAATACGTGCATACAAATAAATAAATAAATAAATAAATAAGAGATATAGATAAATATTTAAAGGGTTTAATTGGTATACACTGTCAGTGTAAAGATTTTTTATACTATCAACCAATAATAAATCGCCTCATCATTGACAATCTTTGATTCTTATCCAAATCACATCAAAGATTGCAACCAATAATAAATCGCCTCATCATTGACAATCTTTGATTCTTATCCAAATCACATCAAAGATTGTCAATGATGAGGCGATTTATTATTGGTTGACAGTGTAAAAAACCTTTACACTAACAGTATATATCAATTAAACTCATAATTAAATATATACACTATCACCTACGTGAAAAATTCTTCTTTAAAATGAATTTAAACATAAAGTGGTAATGTAGGGGTGTATCATCGTTGATTAACTAAAATAGATTAAAAAATTTATATATTTTAATTAATTAAATCTAAGGGTGAATACATGTTTACTACTTCACTTTACATTTAAGTTTCCTTTAAAAGAGACTTATCCCACGTAGTGTTCCTCCCAGAATTGGACAAAACCCAATTCTTTAGAGGCTAAGTCAAATTGGGCTTCTATCTTCCTAAAAGCCCATCAAAAAACTATATAAAAACACCTTTAGCTTCTCATAGAACGTACAGAACTATGTTAGCCTAGGTTCTCAACCGGTATACGTGGGAACGGAATTCCACATTCCGTCAGGCCCAATCCATTACTCCCTCACCTTCTTTGCCCTGTCGGAGCTTATTGTTTCTAGTCGGACGAAACAGAAACATATTTAACACATACATGGTTTGCCCATTTTGACAAACCGGTCACTTCTATGATTGGCAGCGTGTACAGCATATATAACAAAATCAATAAAAACAACCAAAATAATAACTTCTCCTGGACCACATTATCTTGCCCTTAAATGATTCCTAAGATTACCATGGAATTGTTGGCATCCATCCATATAATACATTCACAAGAAAACCCGATTTAGAAATTATAATATCTTGTAATAGCCCACCATTGCCAATGCCACCATATCAACTCCTCATAATAGCACTCAGAAAAATTAGAAAGCATAAATTGTTGAGGGACCAAAGATGTCTTGCATTTAGTACAAATAATTCTCAGTTTGCTTGCAAGTAATTAGTATAAAGGTGTTAATTAAAGTCATGATGGATCCCCATCCACCAAAGGTCTAGAGGGATATACGTCACTTTAGAGAGTTGGGATTTTTCAAAACTGGAATCTGTTGAGGAAAAGCTATACGACATCAAACTAAATTATGAATGCCAGGGTTATAGCATAAAACTAAATTAAAATGTTCAAGTGCTATAAGCAAGCGTAGCTCACTTGATAAGGAAATATGCTCTCAAACTCAATTACTTGGTGGGTAATTTCAAACTCTTCAAATAAGTTTTATTTTCAATTTGTAGACACAGGTTTGGTTAATATACTTTTTTAAGTAATACATCATAGCAAAATTTTCTGTGTCAAAAAAAAAAAGCAAAATTTTCAGTATTCTATATTATTTTCTTAATTTGAATCATAGCAAACGTTCCATCCTCAAAATGGATATTGGATACACATCATAATAATTAATAAACCTAACGGGATGGAGATTTTGCAAAATTGTATATTCGTTCATGTTTGCAAAATTACAGCTCCATATAGGCATAAAATGTTAAAAAAAGATGTAAGTACACAAGAATATGTGAGATTTTGCTGTATGTGACTATTCATTATATTAATAGAAAAAATTTTGATTATTAAGTTCATTTAATCATTATTCAATATCAATAGTAATAGCAGTGTTTGGTAAAAAAAAATAGTAATAGCAGTGTCAACCGGCCATAAGTATCACAAAAATTATACCCAAAAAATATATATATAATAAACAAAAAATTTGAAGAGTTCTTTTTTTTTGCTACAGATTTGAGGAGCACTTTTTTTTGGTAAAGAAAAAGTTTAGGTGAGTTGGGCCTCAGGAGTTCACCAGGGTCAGGACAGGCCTCAGTGAACTCCGGGACCCAACTTACCTAAATTTTTTCTTTACCCAAAAAAAAGAGCTCCTCAAATCTGTAAAAAAAAAAAGAGTTATGATATTTGAACATCAAATTTCAGACACCGTATATGACATCGTTTATCTCTATCTCACTTATTTTTTCATCTTCTTTGTATATACGTATCCCAAAAATACACAAAAAAAATCAAAAGAACATTATATGGCGTCGCAAATTTGACGTTGAAATATAATTTCTGAAAAAAAAAAAAGAAGAGAAATGACAATACGTATATTCCTTTGTTTATTTATATGCATAGTTATCGGTTATCACATAGTTTTGCCTTTATTATCTCGAGGGTGACTTACGGAACCTTTTTACTTTTTGCACATAACGATTTCGTAATTTCAAAAATTCAAGATCTGTCATTGGAAGGTGAAGTCGGTAATGCCGGCTATGCAATCTCCCACAAAATTTGATGCAATCGTTCTTTTCAATTTATAGTATTATTTGATTTTCAGACTTCACAGGATAATAACGAGCTTGGAGTGGAGACAGCTTTGCTGAAGATATTTTTGAGGCTACGTTAAGTTTTAGATTTTGATAGAATTCATTTTAGAAAAATTAATTTTAAAAAAATTAAGGTTAAAAAAATTGATTGTGTTTGATAACAAAATTTTAAAAGTAGGTTTAGAAGAATTGATTTTGTTTGGATGATAAAGTAAAATCACTTTTAAAATATAAATATGTAGAATTTTTGTGCCTACATCTAATCAATTATTTTCAATGAAAAAACTAGAAATTTTTGCTTCTACAAATCTCAATTTTAACCCACCAAAAATCAATTATTTCTAACAGAATTTCGTAAACAAATACATAAACAGTACCCAAATGTATAAATAGTAACTCAAACGGAAAAAAATTATCGTTTGGGGGAAATGTAAAACAAACGGGCACTGATTTATCTACCTAATTGAGTATGAGAGCATGACAACGAAGTCTAAGAATTTTGTGATCTTAGACGAAGAAAGTCGCAGCCTATGTTCCTTCTTGTTTATTTTGGGTCCATGCAAATTGATATGATATCACAGATTGCAATGTTGCCTCAGTGCGTGCAATTTCAAATTATCTATCAGTAGGTATCAATTGAAATTGACTTAATATTAAATAAATTTGGTTATTCCTCACCGTAATTCCTACAGTAAACTCCCTACACATTTTTCATTGATAAAATCATAAAAAAAATAAAAAAATTCAAAAATCTATTTTTCACTCCTTTTTTTTACTCAACGAGTTAGTATAAAAAAAATATTAATTAAACCACGAGTAAAAATTTTTTTATATAAATTAAACTAACATTCCTTTTTTTAAGATATAATCTTACTAAAAAATAAATTATACAAACAAAAATGTACCTAATAATGATCGGTCAAAGTGAAAACAAACTGCAATTTCAAGGAAAGCTTACCTACAATTTTAATAGAGAAGTGGAAACACACTCCACTAAACTTTAGCTTATTTGTAAATAAACATCTTTAACTATTTTTTCTTCTCAATTAGTCTTTAAACTTCTACTATTAGTAAAGTCAATCCTTCAACCATTTTTTTGTTTCAATTAATCCTTCAACTCTCGATATTAGTAAAATTAATCCTTTAACGATGAATAAATTCAACCGTTCATTTTGCTTAAACCTGATCCATTTATTGTATTTTTAAAATTTTATATTTTTTTATAAAAGAATAAGAACAAAGCCTTGAGGCTTGTTATTGAAGGATTGATTGTACTAATAACAGTAGTTTAAGAACTAATTAGAACGAAAAATTAGTTGAATGATTGATTCTACTAATAGGGGTAGTTTAAGGACTAATTGAGAAAAAAAAAATAGTTGATGATGCCTATTTATAAATGGACTAAATTTTATAAGGTCTTTATACACTTTTCCCATTTTAATAAGTGAAACCAGAATAGTTTTTATTTTGGAAATGACTTTACCCAAAAAAAAAAAAAAGTGTATAAGATGCATATTACAAGTTAATAATAGCTTTCGAAGATGAATAAAAGCATTGCAAAGAAATGAAAATCTTGCGGGGCATTTATAGACATTACTCACTACCTAATAACTGACATACAAATCTTGCGGGGCGTGCCTAGGCTTCATTCAATTATTGAATTGAAAAATGGTTAAGGCAAAAACATAAGCAAATGGTCACCATAGTCTTCTTATTTATAGTACAGGAATAATTTTATAGGTTAAAATAATCTTTTGGTCTCTATACGTGATATTGATTTTCAATTTGATCCCTATACGTAAAAAATTATCAATTTGATTCCTATACAACAACAACAACAACAACCAAGCCTTATCCCACTAGGTGGGGTCGGCTACATGGATCATACGACGCCATAATGTATGCCAGTGTCACATATAGGGACCAAATTGATAACTTTTTACGTATAAGGACCAAATTGAAAATCAGTATCACGTATAGGAACAGAAAGATTACTTTAACCTAGTTTATTTACACACATTTCTTGTACTCATGGAGACACTTACAAATAACATTCTGAATTTCACTAACATTTCAATAAGGCTCATAGCGGATGATCATTGACAATGGTCCTTGACTCTAGGGAGAACAAATTTGTATGACCACGTGATTCTAAGTGAAGTTATCAGGGGGCTGGGAGGGAGAGGAGGACCCTCCTTGCACTCCAAGAATAGACACAATGACATGCAATCAAATGAAGAACCTGGCATACATATAATCTTGATACAAACTACGAGCAAATCAACTATCAATCATGAGATTTAGTTACAATCAAAGATTCATCATAAGCTCACCATCCTTCACCCATGGAAGAATAGATAGATGACAGACAAACCTCATACTTACCCACAAGGGGTAAGTTTCTTATTTCCTGCACCCCGCGGATTATCATCCTTCCAGTCATCCCAAGCTCTTGCTTTGTCCTGTGCAGCATCATCATCTTCATCTTCGCTCGCCTTCTCCTGGCCTTGACTTCCTATCGTTATGCCAAGATGAATTGGCTTCTTCCATGAGTCTGGCATTTTGTTCTTGCCATTTGTTCATTATCTCCATTTCCCTAAGTCCAGCTTCCTCAATGCTCATGGTTGGCAACCTTCCACAAAATATTCCATTCAACTTAGCATCTCAAAAATGTAATCAGAGTAACCAGGGTGTGAATAAAGGTCCATCTTTAGCCTAAACTAATTACCATAAGATTTGACTACAAGTAAAACTCTACCCCAACCATTTCCCCAGCATATCTTGACTACAATCATAGGAGACAGATGGTGTCATGGTGCTACTAATTTTCTGTCCTTCCTAGATAATGAAGCAAACTGAAAGGAAAAGAAACTTCATCTCCTTTCACGCATGCGGCATGTCTAGTTTAAACATTTTTTTATATTTCTCTATTCCATAGCCTTTCATTAGCCAGCTAAATGTGCACTTTATTGGTAGAAGGGAATAAATATGTACCTATGAGTAGGTTGGAAGACCTGAGCTGCCATTCTTTCCCTCTCAGTTGTTAAGCTTCCATTAACAAGGCTAGCTGGTCCAAATATTAGTGGTTGGTGTTTGTGATCATGTGCTTGTGAAGCCTTTGCTCTTCCTTCTAGAACATCTTGAGCAAAAGTGGCACATGTGATTGGTGGTGATGGTTTAGTGTGCTGTGCACGAACTGCAGCATCACGATGCCAAGCTTCTGCTTTCTTGGCACGCTCATCAAGAACATCCTTAGAGAACTCCTTATCCCCATCCTAAAACATGGCAAAATCACAAGAAACAGTAAATAAATGTGAGCCTGCCAAAAATTACAATTTCCCATTTCTCTTTGAAACATAACATGTCTAATAGATTCAATTATGTACACTACAAAGCCTAAAACTCCAGAATTAGCTTGTGAAACATTCTATGATGTCTTAACGCAGTTAGAAATTAATTTCTGCTACTTTAACAACAGATCTTTTAAGTCTTAACTTTTAACCCAACAACATTCCATAATTCCATAAAGTAATAAAGTGTAATAATAATATCAATATAAAACAGTGACGACAGCCAACAAAGCACACACCACACTCAGAAGTTTACTACCTTAGATTGTCTATCCTTTACTGCAGAAAGCATCTCTTCCTCTTTCTTTAACATTTCCAGCAGATCTAATGCCTGAACATGGCAAGACAAACATGAGAACAATGGAAATAGAAGTTTCCACAAGTAAAATTGTTGCATAAGTATGAAGCCAACCTTACAAATCGCCAAAGATATGGTAGTATTCCAGGCCTGCAAAAATAAGAATAAAATAAAAAAATCAATGGTACACAATGAGCAGATCTAGTGTAGGTGTGTGTCTGTGTGTGTGTGTCTGTGTGTGTAACAGAACGATAGCTACCGATGCTTAGAGCAGGAATAAGCTGAATTTAAGATCTAGTGTAAGTTAAATCAAACAGCTACAAACATTTTTAGGATGCAGGCATGTGCTATAAGCTCACAAAATAAAGTAACAGTAACAGAACAATAGCAGCATTGCCCTAAGATAAGCAGCAGATCATGACACAAACCTCTCTTTCTTCTTCCCCATCATCATCCAATACTTCTTCCTCTCCTGCCTCAACAGGGGTGGACAGGGCAGCAGCTTTAGTAGAACGCCCACGCCTGCTCCTTTCGCTCTTTTATTTCCAACAACTTCGATTCTGCAGCTCTCTGACGTTTAAATCTAGCAATCTGAACGACCATGGTTAAAATATTCACTAAATTAATTGTGAGCATTATGATGCTATTCATTCAAATTTGCTTGTCCAATTTCATTTCCAAGGGAATGAAGGAAAAAATGGGTTATAAATTCAAACTTGCATCGTAGAAATCATGTCATATCAATTTTCTGAAAAAACAAATAAAAGAACACCTTTCTGGCCCTCTGATCAACAACAGATTGTTGTGCCCCTTGCGTATAGGATTCTAACTCCTCTTTTGGGACCAGCTCCATTACCTCACAAAATGAGATAAATTCCTACAAGAATTTTTTTTTTGGAAATCTTCAATTAAATGGCACAAATCAAAATGAGTATAACGTTTTATGGATCAGCTGTTACCTTTAGTTTTGCCTGGGAAGCTTTCAGAATCTGTATCCTGTCATCCTGTGCTATTTTTTCAGTCAACTCAGCAAGATAAAATGGCACCTGAGGGAATTATCATGAGAAACTAAATAGTTAATAGAATAGTAAAAAACTACCAATCTTAATTCCTCAGTTATTTTCAACAATCAGTACTTAAAACAGATGAAACAAATATTTCATAGATGGTGCATTCCCACCTTTACCACATTTAAACATATCTTCATACTCAGTTAAAATAATCAGGGGCCAAAATGCAGTGTCATGATCTTTCTAAATACTAATTTTCCAATACTAGTTGTTGTAGATTCATTTAAGAAACAGTGATGAACAACCACTAATCTACCAGGAAACTGTGAATAGCAGCTAACCATGACAAGTGAGAAATTTTACTAATTAATCAGTATATATTTCACCCTCGACCCAAAAGAGAGCCATTCTATTCCACCGGGGAACAAGTAGTACTCTTAATTACTAAACTGATGCAGAACATCCTGTCTAGCCATCTTTCTTTTCAAGTAGAATGCAATGCAAGCCATTCAAACAAAAAAATCTAAATAAAACTAAAACATCATTCTCAGTTTTCAGTGTCATATACTGTTAGGAACCAGGGATTAAACACCAGGAAAAAGACAGTTTTATGCAATTAATCCAGCTCAACGAGCTGTTACAAGCAAGAATTAGTCCAGAGCAGTATGCTCCTCAGAGAAACAAGCTTATCTGCCTAAAACTCACGCCAAAAGGCAACAGCCAAAAAGTAACTGCTTACTTTCCACTCTCCCCCCCTATAACCCCTCTTCCTGTCCGGAAACTACACACCCATACACAACTCCTCCAACTCAGATAACCAACTAAGCCTCTGGAGTATGGACTCACTTCTTCCTCACATAAACCTTCCAAATCTTGGTCTCTTTGGGTCCAAGTCCAGCATCTGGTCCTGGTCTGGGTCTTCAGCCCTATCATATACCTTCCTTTCTCAGCCTTTAAATAAGTAGAGAGGTACAACCGTACAAGAAAAGTTAGTTTCAATTACGGGGATGAAATAATCTTCTAATACTCATTTCCCTCCAATTCAAATTTTCTAATAATAGATTCTCAGGATGAACCTGTTGTGCTTAAACAATAAACACAAACAAAAATCTTAAACCAATGTTCAGATGAGTGGAGCAGGGTAAATCATAATGGTGTTCGGTGGACTAGAAAGTGTTCTCTATATTATTTGGATGTCAAAAAAAGATTGTTTATAATGGAGTGGTTACTTTTAAAATGTCAAAGTCATCCTTATACAGAAAGATAGGGGAGAAAAGAAAAATAAGGATAAAGAGGTAACTTACTATTTTTAATGAGAAATTCTTACATACGCTAAGGATAAGGATAGATCTATGTTTGTAAGAGGGGGAAGGGTGGAATAAGGACAGGAGGGGAAGGGAAGGGCCGGTGTGGTGTGAGGTTGGCAGTTCCGCGGTCTGCTATAAGCTATAGCATTTTTTGGATTGGCCACTTTGCACCGCTATCCGGGATTGACTACTATGATACTTACTTTTTGTACAAGTCAAAACGAATTCAGAGTACCACCTCATGCACAAGTTTTACTTACATAGGACCCCCTTTTTCATTGATTAATTGGGTTTACAAACATGACTCACCCTGATCTTCTTCCAATATTGCGCTATTCAGCACTATGAACCTTATGAATAATTTTTGTTAAAATCAGAATCCTTAATTTTTTTTCTGGATGAATATATTAAGGGTTCCTTTAAAAATAAAAATAAAAATAAAAAATAACTGATGAAATACATAAGGTTGACATAATCTTTCGAATATCATTCCTCACTTGTGTTTACTAAATTCCATCTAATAAGAGGCTTGCTGTTAAGACTGAGTTATGCTTATGGTATAAACTCAAAAATATCTACAAACTATTTTACATGATTCAATGTTTACCTTAGGAGACATTTTTGGATATATGACAGAAAGTTAGTTATTAAAAGTACAACAACCCTATATTAAGTTTCTCTCTATAGTTTGTAGGATAGAGAATCATCTGAAATTCTAAAATTCTCACCCCGAAACCAACAAATAAGCATGTACAATACATAGATGCACCTAAGCCTCATTAAGACAGTCCGTAGCATAATTATCAATCTCAGGTCGCAGCGCAGAGTGGCCGACTCCAAAAATGCTATAGAGGGATAGCGAATAGCAGAATGGTCACTATACTGATGATTTCATATATAAGATGTAATAGAAGCAAATTATAATACACACATACAAAGACTCAACACAAAAATACTCAAAATTTAACACATCCATCATCAATACTCAATAAATAACCCTAATGGTCTTAAAAATTTTGTACCATAAACAAATAAACAAATGAACAATAAACAAAGTTTCAGTAATCAAAATTAAAAAAAGAAATTCATCATTCATATTAGTCAACGTGTTATGAATAACTTTAAGTAATAATAACAAGGCTTAAAAGCATAACCAATTATGCAAATTAAAACAAGTGTTATTACTTGTTAGAGTAAGCTAAGCTTCATCAGTAGATATGTTATCACTGATCTCACCACCGCCGAGTCGATTCTCATTAGAGGCAGTTACACATCTACCTTCTATAAATAACACATTCATTGTATCTAGTCATTCAAGAATTAAGAAATTGATTCAGTAAAATTCACTCTACATTCTTCTCTCTCTTCTCTCTCTTTTCTGTTCTTGTTTGGTTTCTAACATGGTATCTCGAGCTTGAAACTCGGCCATGGCTTCCGCGTTCAATGTTGATGACGATCCACCGCCGCCACCTCCTCCGCCGCCGCCGCCGCCTGCGCCAACGGTACCATCACCAAACCTAAACACTGTGCTTACGACGAAGCTGACGGACAAGAAATTTCTCCACTAAATCGTTGAGGCTGTAATTCGAGCCAATCGACTCGAAAAATACGTGGCATGTCCTAGGGTTCCAGTGCGATACCTCAATGAGGATGATCGAGCGAACGATCGAGTGAATCCAGAGTACCAGGCTTGGGAAGCTCAAGACCAGTACCTGTTCATATGGCTCCCGAACTCGATTTCTGATACGATTCATGCACGTGTTGTCGGTTGTAACATGCGTGGGAATTATGGGATGAATTACACAACTACTTCAACTCGCAGACGAAGGCGCGTAGCACACAGCTTCGTGCCGAGCTTCATCACATTGTCAAAGGTGATCGCACCATTGGAGAGTACTTGCTGCGAATCAAGGCACTGGTGGATGCCTTGATCTCGATTGGGAACCCGATTACTCGTCAGGAGCATATGGATGCAATCTTGGAAGGTTTACCCGATGATTATCATATACTCTTCCCTACAATTGAGAGCATAATTGAACCTTACTCAATTGCTGAAATCGAATCCCTATTGTTGTCACATGAGTCTCGATTGGAAAGGTTGAAGTCCAAAAATGCTGTTACAGAGGTGTTCTCAGTCAATTTGGCACAAAGCAATCCCAATCCTAACCCTAATTCCATGCCACACAACCCTAATTCCATGCCACGTCCAATTCCTTCCCTGAATAGTACTAATTAGGTGAATTCTACCTCAGTCTCTAATTTTCAGCCAGGTTCATCCTCTTCCGAATAATGCAGGCTATCAACAGTATAATTCCTCGTCCAATTTTGGCAATAGTTTTCGAGGTGGAAGCGGCGGACGTCGTGGTCGTGGTAGAGGTGGCAGATATAACTATGGAAGGTTTGGCAATGGACCAGAGTGTCAGATTTGTGGTCGTAACAATCACAATGCTCTTGATTGTTACTATAGATTCGATGAAGATTATACAACACCACCTCCTAGTGCTAATTCCTTTGGTTCTTATGGTAGAGGCCAGTATCGTGGCCAATCCTCTTCGAATCAGTATCACCAACATGCTCCTCATGCCAATTATCACTATGCTTCAGGACAATCAGCACAAAATTTCATGCCTCCTCCTATGCCTCAACTTCTGCTCAAAGAATGAACTCCGTTGCCTCTCCCATGGCAATCCAATAATGTGCATATGCCTCATCCTAATGGCCAAGTCAGCAGCTATCAGCAGCAACAGAACCCTATGACTATGATGGCCTCTAATTTTGGTTCAAATTCAAGTGCCTGGTTTGTTGATAGTGGGGCAACACACCATGTAACTGCAGACCTCAACAACTTGAATCAACCTGTTGCACCTAGTGGTATTGACCAGATTTACATGGGTAATGGTCTTGGCTTATTTATACTCTCAATAGGAACTGCATGTGTTAGGTCACCTTTTGATCACACCCGCACATTAAACCTTTCTAACATTCTCTATGTTCCAACTATAACCAAAAATTTGTTGAGTGTTAGTCGTTTTTCAATAGATAACAATGTCTACTTTGAGTTCCTTCCTCATCTTTGTTTTGTTAAATCACAGGATGATCATAAAGTTCTTCTAGAAGGTTCCGTGAGAACTCATGGGTCTATATGTGTTTCATCGCTTCACCATAGTCTCAAGGTCTCAACCAAGTGTCACGGCCTCACAAGTTTCCCTACTCGCCTCGAGTGTTTCTTCCCCTACTCCCTTGACAAAGTGTATTTCTTCTAATTCTACTTTAGGTGATAATAACAAGGCTTAAAAGCATAACCAATTATGCAAATTAAAATAAGTGTTATTACTAAAGTAGGACAGTGATGTCAATTACTAAAAGAGAACAGGACAGTGCTGTCCTTTTGTTTTTGAATAATATAATTTTTATTAAAAAAAAAAGTCCAGATTAGGACCCGACGAGAAAAGGAGAGGGCTTCTTCCGCCAAAGCAGAGCCAACACCCATCAAATGGGAGCAACTGGGATTCCCCCGCATCAAATAGCAGCCCGGATGCATGTGATAGCATCCATGAACGGCTATGGCAGCCGTGACAGGCAGCTCCAAAAAAACAAGACACGACACCCTGCGCATCATGGCCAAGCCTCGTGACACAATGCGGCGGTGCAATAACACTGCTATCTGCTATTGCAATCGATAACTATGGCCCTCGGCTCCTACTTATTTGATTTCCTCAACCAACAGAGTAGAAAACCAATTAAGAAAAACAACTCAGATACATACTAATAGTTAAAGAACACTCTTTTAAACCTTTTCACTATGTAACAGGTTACACTCCAAGTACAGAAAAATTAATTCAATTCTAGGGTTTTGAGAAACTGACTCCAAAGGGGTAAAAACAGCCTAAATTTGTCATACCACTCTTCAATATATAATACAATTGTGTTAAAACCACTAAAACTAAAACAAAGGGGAAAACGAAATAAAGACATGTCAGAGAAGAATATCAAACCAGAAAAGCAATCAACCATTTGATTTACCATTCAATCAAAATCCACCAAAGAAAAATAAATCAAATTCATGAAAACTTACTGCTAGAAACAACGTTTTCAACATAAAAATGAAGTTATATGAGAAGAACAAGTACCAGAATATACTTGAAATTGGTGGTACTGATATCATCTTTGGTCTCGTTGGCAGAGAACAAACCCAGATTGCTCACCATGTCCTCACACTTCTGCAGAGCCTCGCATCCCTTCCTCACAAGTTCCTAAACAAAACACAACACAATCATGAAGCCAGAACCCAACAACAACAACAATAAAAGAGGTGTGTGCATAGGATTAGCGTACCTGATCAACCCCGGACTCTGTTGCGGTGGCGTGGATCCTGCGGGCTTGCTCAAAAAGCGCCGGCAACGGCATGTCCTCTATTTTGCACTCACCCATCGGTGGAACCGGTTGCAGCAGAAAATATCTATGAACGTTGATTACTTTTGCGGTGAAAAATGGAAACTTTTGGAGGTTTTTGATGCAAATCTGAAGCACCCAGATGAAATTTAAGGATGGAAAAATATCGAGAGAGATCGAGAATGGGAGAAGAAGTGGGCGCGTTGCGGAAGGGTACACATATACATATACATGATTCCTCCACTCGGATGTTGCCACTGCAAAAAGAAAAAAAGAAGCTTTGGACAAAAAGAATATTGCTATATTAAAAATTATGAATTACCTTTATTAATAACTAGTGGCAAGACAGGCATCTGAATTTCTAATGCTTTTACTCGTCTTTGATATATAGATTTATCCAATTTTATAATATGTCGTAATAATATAAACACACATTATATACATCACTGCGTTAATAATATCATGTTACAAATAAATATAAAAATAAATAAGATACATATTCTAATAAAAAACAAATCCAAGGTGCCAAATATAATTTAGTTACAACTATTATTTGACATCGACATCTCAGCATTTAGATTTATAAGGAGATTATATATGGATCGATTTTCAGGAGCTTTTTGCATTTTCCTGTATTACAAACAAAATAAATTTATAATGCATTGATTTATGTTAGATAAAAAGTAACAAAGCATATAAAATTAAAAAAAGAAAAACATAATTTACTTCTAATAGTTGCTTACCTTGTCACGATTGTCAAAAAATCTTCATACTTTTTATCATCTTTAATGTTTTTTTGTTTAATAAACTACAAAATAAATAAAAAATGTAAGACAAAAATTTGGAACATTCATTATCACAATCATTCATAACAAATATAATGTATTATTAAAAGAACATATTACATCCTCAAGTAAGACCATTTTTTGTTCCAAATGTATTGAGCTATCACGACTTCTTGTGTTTGGTAATGTAGCTTCAAGTTTCCTAATAATTTTTGTTAAAAAAAGATAGTACTTTAATAAATTGTGGAAATAATAAAACTTATTATATAGTAAATATGTATATTATCATATCGAATACAATACATAATACATTACCTTTCTAACCTTTGAGCCCACAATTCTCTTTTTACCATGTTCCATAGCTGAGTCTTATCTCATTGCATTCTTGTGGCACCCCACCCAAAAGAGTATATCTTTAGATGATGTACCTGATTATCAAAAGATTAGAATATCGGTTTTTATACAACGTCATAATATGAAGTATTCTAATATAATTTTATAATTCACCTTGTTGTCAGCTGGGCATAAAGATGAGATTGACCGCTCAGCCTTGAATATTTTCCATAGTTTTTCAAAGTCGTAATCCTATCATTTTTTTAGTCGAATTGTTCATAGATTGATATGGGAAAATGTTTAAATGAAAGTTGTTCACATGAACCTACCTGCTTGTCATAGCACATGCCCGAAATATTTGTCATCATCTCTTGCAATAAACGGTAGCTCTCCTTGAACTCTAGTTCAACTGTACATTTTAAATTTAAAAGATGATTTTTGGTTGTTCTGGGTAATATTAGTGTAATGCATTATATCTATAGACGATTTAATAAATTTAAAAATACAATACCAGAGTCTGAGATAACAAAATATTCTTGAAGACAACATTTCTGGTGAAGTGCCCATCTTCCCCTTCAATTTTTCCTTCTTTTATCAGGATTTTTGTGTCATTTTGAGATACGCCTCTTGATAATGCCACATATAATTGACCATGACTGAACACATGTCGTGGAAGATAAATCCCAACATTGGGAATAGTTTGTCCCTGTGCCTTATTTATAGTTATTGCAAAACTCGGCTTAACCGAAATCGCTTCCTAATAAGCACAAAGGGAAGTCCCGCGCTCTCGGTTGTCTTTAGTGTAATCCTGGGCAAGAAGGCTCTCCTTCCAAAGATGGTTGCCTGTTATGATTTCTACATCCAACGGGTTCATAAATACACCCGACATAGTAATCGTGGAACCATTACAGAGGCCGATTTAGGGTCAATGTTTCGTAACAACATCAGCGGTGCTCCTTTTTTTACCTTCAGAATATGCGGTGGCAAACCACCTGGAGCAATGGAATTTAAGTATTCCATTTGATATAAGTTTCTTGTGTCCCCTTCGACCTCATCAAAAGACAACAAACTTTGCTCTTCACCTGGGAAATGTTTGATAATAATGTCATTTAGTTTCTGAACACCCTCATTTTTTGGTGTTAGTATCGCTCTTTCCACCATATAAGATGCATCCCAACCATGATCTTCTAATTTGGGGAATGTTTGTTGTATAAGTATACGTATCGAACTTTCTCCTTCCCATGAAATTGCAATTTGTTGGGGTACCCTCACCATACCATTATCCTTTGTAGGTTCAACACCATCTCCGATCCACATAAGATAGTCAGCAAAATCTCGATCTTGTAATGCTCGCATGTTTTGGCGTAGATGCAATACCTTTGTATTAGCCCATAGATGAGATTTAACGATACATGCAGAAATCGTTTGTGCCTTAGTCCCTTTTGGAACAACAGGAACTACTTGGCGGAAATCCCCTCCCATAATCATCACTTTCCCCCCGAATGGAGCATCACAGTCAAGAATATCCTTCAAGGTGCGGTCTAATGCTTCTATTGCATATCTACTTGTCATGGGTGCCTCGTCCCAAATGATTGCTATTGTTTCTCTTATTAGCTTCGCAAGATCAAATTGTTTACTTATTGAGCAAAAGGACCCTTCTTCTGTATTGATGGGTATCTTAAATCGGGAATGTACCGTCCTACAACCGGGTAATAATGTAGCTGCTATACCAGACGAGGTTGTCACTAAGACAATTTGACCCAAATGTCTTAATTTTCCAATAAAGGTGCGATAAAGGAATGTCTTGCCCATTCCTCCTGGCCCATCCACAAAGAAAACCCGACTATGCTTACGTTGGATAACATCCATAATGGTATTGTAAGCAAACAACTGGTCATCATTTAACTTCTCGACGAAACTCAAATCTTCAATAGGAACTTGGACCGATAACTCTTCCTGTATAACTCTTGGAACAGGATTACCTTCAGTGGTCTCCAATGATAATTCAGGAAAAGCATAATCTGTGATTTGTTTTCCATGTTGAAGTAATAGGTCATTCAAATCCCTTAATAGCATGTTAGTCAATGATGGCCCATTCACAGAGGATGCTGAAGGATAGTCCTCTACCATGTGGGTGTAAAACTCATCCCATAGGCTTCGTACATCTGTTGGTTCACAAAAGACTAATATAGTAGCAAACAATCTCCCTAAAGCATATGGCATTCGTAGACTTGATGCTTCAACTAAGCATTCGCGAATACTGTTGTCTTGTTCTAAAAAGCCCCATTGCTCGACTGCTTTTTGGAATGTGGTGTAGCGTGTGTTGTTTACTGTGAGCAAGTAATCCCAACTGGTTGGTCCTCTTATATGAGATAATAATACACGCAAATAGAATTTCTCCCTGTCTGAAGGTGACACTGTATAGATTCGTCCAATAACTTTCCTTTGTATTCTTCGTCTGACCCATTCTTTATTTTCTTTTTTTTCCACAAATAGTGTTCTAGAATCTCCCTGTACAGATAACACCTTGCTTGTGGATCTCTCCGGTTCAGGGCAAAGAATTGTGTGAGCATTGCTATGGAGTTACGCGCATCATTTAGTACATCGTCGATTCTTTGATTTGTACGGTATCGCACTTGATGGTGATTTGGTAGGTGGATTTGTAATCTTTCAACACTTGGATACATTCGGTACATGGTGAATGAAAATATTCTCCATAACGCCTCTGGAGCACAAATCCATCTTGCATCAATATACTGCTTGACCTCATCCATATGAACCTCCATGGCAACTCGATCAGGAGCTTTATAGACATATTTATACATGTACTTGATACTCTTGATACTATTGCACACTTCGACATTTATATGACAGTCATACTTTAACAGCAACCATGGGTTATAAGGGACCACCCATCTATTATCTATAGATATATGTCTATTCAAAGTTACTGGACCATCATTCCGTATTCTATACCGTGGATATGAGTCAATACCTTGTCGTGTCTCTTGGATGAAATCTTTTTGGGAACCCCTTCTTACATTGGCCATCCATTATACATGGTGATCTTGGATTCAGTCTACCGCACGGTCCATGAATCATGTGTTTTAGCACTGCGGCATTAATTGTGGTTCTTCTTCAAATTTTGATATTTCCGCTCTAACAACGCTATCATATTATTCTGGGTTACGTAATCTGTCATTAGGTTCCATGATCAGTAGCATATGCACGTGAGGCAATCCTCGTTTTTGGAATTCAATTACATACATATAACTTTTGACCTTTCCTAAGACGCCTTTTTTAATTAGGTCATGCTTCAATTGCTCGAACTTTGAACGGAATATTCTTGTCAGCAAGTCTGGACGATCTTGTGGAGTTTGAAATGGGCCAAGTTCAGATGATATTTCAATCCATGAAGGATTGCATGTCATGGTAAGAAAAATATCAGGTTTGCCGTCGTGAAGCACAATAGCCATACCATCTTCATACCGTTGTGTCATGTCTCGACGGCTACCAATAAATGATGAAGGCAATATGGTTCTTCGTCCGATATTTTCTACAAAGAGTAATTGTACGTGTTGATGGTGTTTGATGTATTCGACATATATTTTTGTATAAATAATTTTGATATATGCTATGAAGAGTACCTGTAGCAGTTTCTCCCACATGCAAAGCATCTTGCAAGCCTTGATACAATTCAGAGCGAATTTTATATTGTTGAGTTTGAACCCACCTTAACCTTGCTACTTGGATCTTGACATAGTTGTCTACAACATATTGTTGTAGTAGTCGTCCCGATTTTAGCAATATAAAATAATCATTGGAACGAATCTACAATCCATGAAACAATTAGTGACTAATGAAAATTTAATTTGTGCAAATTATTATATTTTATAAATCAAAATATTGTAGAAATTACATTATGTACCTGAAGCATGTAACTGTAATATTCTAGACATGTTATAGGTTGTCCTTCATCATTTGTGGTTTCGTAAGGGAATAATAGAGGATATTGTAATGGATCATAATATCCCGTAGTTTCTTTAACATTTATTAGATTCCCAACATGACTCATCACGATGATATCCCTTTCAGTTGCGATTGATACCGCGTCTCCACCAACGACAATTGCTGCGACTTGGTAAGCAGTTGGCATATTATACTGTGGTTGATTAGCAGGGCGCTCCTTGATGAGTAGACTACAATCATGTACATCTGGACGTTGTGCAAGTTGCCTTAATGCGTGCACATATGGATTTCAACCATGGAGAATTTGTTGCAACTTTTGAACAATATTTTATTGAAGTTGAGGGTTTTCAAGCATCCTGTTTTGTAACTCATGCTCTGTATCGTAGATGTACATTTGCAAGAATCGTGGTCTTGATCCCTCAGTTGGATAGAATCCTCCTATCTTATGATAAATTGCACCTTGAGCACGAAAACTATATATGCCACGTCCAGTTGCAGCGACATTCTCATCAATATGTACACCCATTGAAGTGAATGAGAGCACATGATTGTAACTCCTAATGTGTTGTCTAAAATGTCTTTCTTCGGCTGAACTGTCTGAAAAAATTTCTAGCAACTCTGGAGGTGCAGCTACTTGTTCTAACGATATCTTCCCACCAGAGCAGCACATGTCACGTGATTCAAGATAAAATAACCGTGCATTGCAACGTGTACATGTGCTTGGGGGTGGCAAACGGGAAGCGGCCATTGTTGAAGTATTAAGAAAATCTCTAGCACTATTATGTTTTGACCGGAAATAAAACCGGAAATCTGCGTTAAAAAAAATTACATAACAGATTTTAAATGTGCATATTATTTTGTTTTTTTAGTCATATAAGGACAATGTTCTAGATCCATTTTCATCAAATTTAGAAATTAAGATCACTGATTTTATATAATAAATTATTTTCAATGTATGAAATTTAACAATATCGTACAAATTACCAAAAATTTATAAATTAAATATTTCTGAATGTCCACCACTAATCGTGTACATCACTTGTTCCAGCTTCATGGTCATGTGTTCCTTGAAACCACAATAAATGCAATATTAGGTTCTGCATTACTTATTGGTGAAAAAGGAATTATTAAATAACGGAAGGTAATAAATTTTTTATGTATAGAGACATTCAAAAGCATTAGAAATACGGACAGACAGACACGACAATAGTAATTAATTAATATATAAAATTTAAATATAAAATATCAAAAGGTACAAACCGCCAAAAATTTAAGTATCCAAATTTCTAAAAGTCCACAACTAACCTTGTCCACCAATCGTTCCAGCTTCATTGTCATGTGTTCCTTGAAACAGTGTTGAGGCAATAATAGGTTCTACATTATTTATTGTTAACAAAAAAATAATTAAATAACATAAGGTAATCAAACTTATATGTATAGAGACATTCAAAATGAGAATCAGAGATATCACATTTATTTAGTACAAATATAGAAACTTTGTTGATAATGATGAGTTTTAAGCTTCCAAATTTTATAGATAATTCATTTTTACTTATATATTAATTTAATTAAAGTTTTCTATACTAATATATATTTTTTTGGCAAATTACGATATCTAAGTGTTAATAATTAGTTGAAAAGGAATAATAATCAACGTTTTAAAATTTTAATATAAAATACTAAATTCAAAGATGGCATAAAATTTCAAGTTTATAATTTCTAAATGTCCATCACTAACCATGTCCGCTACTTGTTCCGGCTTCATGGTCATGTGTTCCTCGAAACCTCGTTGAAGCAATATTAGGATCTGCATGATTTAGTTTTGAAAAAAGAATTATTAAATAACATAAGGTAAGCAAATGATTATATAAACGGACATTAAAAAATGAGAATGAGAAATATCACATTATTTGACGTGCAAAAATAGGAACTTTGGTGGTAATAATAAGTTCTAGGCCAGAACTTTATAGATAAACCATTAATATAAAGTAATATAGTTGCTAATTACCTTGATGATTAAATTTAAATAAAATTAATAAATGACTAAATTATTATATCCCTTTTCTCAAACACACACACACACACACATATATATATATATATATATATATATTATACATGTACTATTTTGTTGATCACTGGTTGATCTGCAAGACGTTGCATAGTTGTCAATCTCATTGTTCTTGACTCCATAGCAACTATATTCCTTCCGAGTCTATAATGTTCTCGTCGTCTAGCTGATTGTTCACTTCGTTGCTCTGCGGTCATTCTCTGCCTTCTGCTTCTTGTAAAATGCCTCCACATCTCTCGTTGATGCTCTTGAGATCGTGGATTGTTAATATTTTCCATGTCGAAATAGAACCTAGTTATTTATAAAAAGGCATTAATTAAATATTTTAAAATAATTATGTTTTATATTCCTTCCATGTGTATGCACTGGAAGTTGATTTACCTATAGTGACAATTCAATACAACGGTACTACTATCTACATTCAGTTTTCTACTCATAACATAATACTCCGAGTTCTCACAGGAGTTTTATAGCCAAGCCTAAACACACGTGGGTATGGAGTTTATAACATGATGAAAAAGTGATTCGATCGTGGTCAATGTTCTAGTTGAACCCAACCCCTCGTCTTCGACAATGTGTGCACTGCACTTCAATGCTCTTCATCCACAAAGTGCAGCACTCACATTTTTTAAGCATCCCAAGCCAGCAAAATAAACCTGCAACAGTATGACATACTGAGTATTTACTTTAACACATGAAAGTTGGCCAACCAACAAATTGGCAGATTATTTGAGACCATCAACTACTCAATTCTGGGACATTGAAGTGTACCAAAACCACCCATAAGCGTGTACATTAATGATTGTTATGCTAATTATTATGGATTTGTTAGAATACATAACATAAATAAGGGAATGAAAATGACTCAATATAACACTAAGAACCCAGCCTTAGGAGAGGCCAAGCCAAAGCCAAGAACCACCCTTCAAAACTTTTCTCTTATTTTTCATACGTCACTCCTTCACTGCCTTGACTCAGTGCCACTACTCTTGGAATAGATTAACATGAGTATCATGCTTATATGCATTATTGAAATTTATAATATTTGGCTTTTGTGGTTTGGGCTTGAAGATAGACATTTGAGCTTGATTTTCTCATCTTATTTAGTTTATCATTTCTTATAAAATTTAAATGATACTAAGACAGGTTTTTTTACGGAGCTTTGCTTAGTGAAACAAAGAAGTGTGAATAGAGTTTATTGAGGTTGATGATACCTTTTGATGTTACACAGTCACACACACACCGTATCTCTTTGTTAGGCTGGGTTTTATAATTCAGGAAGTAGGATATCAGATATGTGGTTGATAAGGTAGATGTTAGCGACAGTAGCAAAATTCTTTACCGCAAAAACACAGTGAAACAGCGACAGTAGCAGAATTCTTTACCTCAATTCGTTCTCCTTCGTGGCTGCGTTTTTTCGTTGTACTCGGAAATCTCTTTTTTCCACCTGCCCAGGGCAAACAAAAATGACAAATTTAGAGTATTATAATTTGAAAAGTAACATAACCACATTCTTAATTAGAACTAAAACATGCAGATAACCACGCAGAACATCTAGTAGTTTCACCTATTTAAAATTTAATCAAAATTTGGTTATTCCTTCATTGTCTATTATGATTTGTAACAACGTTGAAACCTTGTCTAAATTAATTGATCCATTCTTACAATGCTATCAAATAACGTGTTATCATATCATCGACATAATTGATCCAACTCCAAAAGATTCAATGTTATTTGGGTCAATAAATATATCGGCTATCATATGGATTTGTTATTATTCATGAATATTTGCTACCTTGCCCTACTTGGAAATGCCAATTATAAGAAAATTTTAATTTTTTTATTTTCCAAATCCTCCTAAAATTAAAATGTCATCAGAAGTACAAAATAGAAAAGATAAAAATATATGGTGCAAAGTAAACCACTAAATCTTCTACTTGAATCCTATTATCAAATTTGTTTAATTAAAAAAAAAGTCAAATTAAAGTATCTTACTTTGTCAAGAAGGAAATGTCTTCTCGTCTGGAAGTAAAAAATAATAATTAAAATAAAACTTAAACAAATCAAACCAAATTAGATTCATTAGACAGGGGAATTGAGAAGGAAGTTGAAAATGGAAATTTGGAATTCATACGGCTATAAATGCACCGCCTTGCGTGATTTCTCTTTAAATTGTATCGTTTTGTTCAGCCAACCAATTGGTGTCGTGGATAAACTAAACTGTATTCTACACGTGCTCGAACATAGGGCTACAAAAAACTGAAGCATGTATGCACAAATAATTATCATTTATCCACAATGGTAAAATACTAAGTCTCAAAAAGTTGCAAGCGAAAGTAGCAAATGAATAACTAAGTACAATGAAAATAACAGAACAAAAACTTCTGGAAGAAGAGAAGGGGAGAAAGTGAAACTGAGGAAAGAAAGTGTAACTTTAATACCAAAGAAAAGAAAATAAATCAAGAACGTACCAGGTTTGGTAGGGTCGATGTTGGTATTGGGCAGTGTGTCGGTAGGCACGTTTTGGATTTGCTTTTTGCAAGAAAGAGGTTGAATTAAAGAAACTATTTATAGAAGAAGAAGCAGCAGCAGTTATTTAATTTGCAATTGGGCTAAATGAACATCATGCAGTTATTACTTTTCATAATCGACGCTCAGTTATATAATTCTTTAAAACTGCCGTTAGTGAGATGAGAGAGAGTTAGAAGATATATAGTTTTAGGGGTACATCTACACCAAAAAACTTTTTTTTTCTACCCTGGCATTATATAATTGTATAGATATATGTGATAAATTTTATCATGAACTCTATTTTTACTTACCCAACTTAACAATTTTTATTTCTCATATATTTCTCTCATTTTCGGTTAAATGTTGATCTATGTGCATGATATTTTGAAATTAGTATGAGGGTAATATTAATGATATTTTAAATTGTCTACATAAATTTATTATTGTTTAATAAGAGTGTAAATAGATAATTAAGAGTGTTGATGGCCTTACCTTAATGTAAAAGTATGAAATCTAATTACAGTTTAGTGAGAGAACATCAACTGCCCTAATGAGATTCTCAATAATAAAATTTAATTTGGGTTAATTATGTTTTTATTCCTATAAAATTAGTAAAATTTGATTTTTGTCCCTATAAAATTTTTATTCATTTATAATCCCTATATTTAATAAAATATTATATTTTTAGTCCCCCGCTAAGGATTAAAATCACATAACTTTTGTATTTTTTTGGGACTAAAAATGAATAAAGTTTTTATAGGGATCAAAATCAAGTTTTATCAATTTTATAGGGACTAGCGGCAAGACAGACACTCATGTGCTTGTCTGGCCGCATTTCTAATGCTTTTACTTGTATTTATTGTATAGATTTATCCAACTTTACAATGTGACGTAATAATGTAAACACACGTTATATACATCACTGCGTTAATAATATCATGTTACAAATAAATGTAAAAATAAATAAGATACATATTTTAATAAAAAACAAATCCAAGGTACCAAATATAATTTAGTTACAACTATTATTTGAGCTCGACATCTCAGCATTTAGATTTATAAGAAGATTAAGTATGGATTGATTCCTTAATTTATTTTGAATTTTAAATTTTAAATTTTTAAAAATAAAAAATTGTATAGTTGTATACACTTATTCTTTAGAATATGGCTTGATAAGTATCTGATAAAAAAAAAATGGCTTGATAAGTAAAATAATTTTACCCGTATATGTTAACAGTAGAGATTATTAGTGCTCGGAATGAATCCTTGAAAAATACGTGAAAATAAAAGAATAAGTGATGCAGTTTTACGCCACACGCAGTTTTGATGGCTTTACGTCACATACCACTTTTCAACCGTTCTGATGATGTAGGATTAACATTTTACGCCACATGCAATTTTCTTTTTAAAAATTTAAAATAAGTGGTACAATTTATTTTTATTTTTAAAATTTGGAAATCAATTTTATCAATTTTAGAGTGTATGTAACACCCGGGTGCCGACGAGGGCGGAGAGTGGTCGCTGGTGCAAGAAGGCACGAACAATGAGCGGCTTCTGGCAAGCTTCTAGGCGGAGGGGCACATGAATGAACCGATTACACACCCGAATGAGAGGGATCCTGAGACTGTGTAGGTATGTGACTATACAGTTGAGGATGGCTTATAAGAATTGATTGATACTACCCATATCAACAAGATGCATCTTCTTTTCAGGAGCCCATCACTTAAGAACTCCACAGTTAAGCGTGCTTGACTTGGAGCAACTCTAGGATGGGTGACCTCCTGGGAAGTTTTTCCAAGGAGCATGTGAGTGAGGACAAAGCACGTTGAAAAGACCCGTGTTGGTCTGTGAGGACAGTCGTCAATCCATAGAGCAGCCAGGGATGTTACAAATGGTATCAGAGCGGCACTTCTCCCAGTACGGTGTGGTTCGGGGACGAACCAAGCGGAAGCTGGTGGGCATGTAACACCCGGGTGCCGACGAGGGCGGGGAGTGGTTGCCGGTGCAAGAAGGCACGAACAATGAGTGACTCTTGGCAGGCTTCTAGGCGGAGGGACACATGAATGAACCGATTACACACCCGAATGAGAAGGATCATGAGACTGTGTAGGTATGGGACTATACAGTTGATGATGGCTTATAAGAATTGATTGGTACTACCCATATCAACAAGATGCATCTTCTTTTCGGGAGCCCATCACTTAAGAACTCCACAGTTAAGCGTGCTTGACTTGGAGCAACTCTGGGATGGGTGACCTCCTGGGAAGTTTTCCCAGGAAGCATGTGAGACCTGTGTTGGTCTGTGAGGACAATCGTCAATCCATAGAGCAGCCAGGGATGTTACAGTGTAGGGGTAGTATTGGTATTTTGAAATGTTGAAACCAAAATTCAACTATCCTCCTTATAGATAGTATAGATTTCATTTACATGTTGTGCATGTTCGTCCGCGTGTTATATATTTATCATTTGAGTTTTTCTTACCTGTGCAACCTTGCACATGGTAAGAACTTAGAAAATAGAAATGTTATATTGAAAATAGTAGCTTTTAAACTTTCAAGGAATTGAATACACAACTTACAATACAACATTTTTACTTTTGATTTCTTAATATATGCAAAGGCATCATCAAACAGAAAACACCAAAGGCATCATCAAACAAAAAACACCATAGGCATCATCAAACAGAAAACACCAAAGGCGTCATCTTTCAACACTTTTGAGTGACATGCATGCTTCAAATTTGGTTCAAGTGACCAAACCATCATTTCCATCAACTTAGAAACTTATTATTAAGCATGCAAACAGAATCTAACAGAGCTTAGGTCTCTAGAACCATGAGACACTTGAAATTCACATTCATGCCATGCCAAGATATAGCATCAATCAAACATGCATGTAAAAATCCATATACCAATAGAGTTCTAAGGCTAATACAAACAAATAACAAAATACACACCAATTACACCACAAAAATAAATGAAAATTTTCTATCTTTGCTTCTGTATAGCATAAATTTTGTCCTGAATCAAGTAAAAATATTGTAATAGAGTACCAAAATTGAAAGGATCACATAAAAGGGGGAAAATCTGTAACTCGAATGAAGTGGCATCAATTACACAGAGCATATTCTATAAGTGGTAGTTCTAAAGAAGTTTTTTCCACATGCTTCAGAAAGTAAAAGAAAAACCGGATGAAACTGCTTGATAATGTCAATTCCTATTTTTAAGCCTAACCCTATTTCATTGTATAAGCCTATACAAAAACAATTCCAAATGTTAAGCCTATACCAAAGGCCATTCGCAATGTTACCTTTGTTCCAGTATATAAGCCTATACCAAAGCAAATTCTAATTGTTAACCTCACAAATTCATTAAACTCAAGAATCATATCCTCTTCATAACATTACAACCATTTCCGGCAAGCTCAGGCTCCAAACTTCACTAAATTTTCCAAATGCATTCAGCATATTCTTTCAATAAAATGTATTGTACACAAAATAAAACAATTTTAATAACTTGTCGACATTCCATGCTATAGGGTCCACGACTTTTCTGAATTATACTCGTCGACAAAATGACCTCTTTGCTGAAATCATAATCATCTAGAGTCTAGGCTCGGAAATTAGAATCGTGTGGTGTCAAGAGAGGTGGGTCAAAAAAAGAATTTTCACCATTTGCCTTTAAAAACTGAAAAAGGAAAAGATATTTTGCTCTGCTTTGATAACTGCAAGTAGTAGTGCAATTAATATTTGTTTATTTATTTAATTATTTTATTGTTTGAAAAACGTGACGTATATTATTTGTTCAGACAAAGTTTTGTGTCATTGGCAAAAATTGCGAGGACTTTTATTCCATAAGAATCCAAAGGCAGAGAGAAGAGAAAAGAGGAGACACAGACACAAAGGAAACGAAAATAAAACAAAAATAAAAATATCAATTATAAAATTGCATCATGAATTCAAGAATCGAAAAATACAACATCTAAAGCATAGCTAAAGGTCCTTTGTAAGTTTATACAGGCAATGCATCCTTTGCCACTATGATATAACAGAAAAGTAAATATTCAAACATTTCTGCAAAGAGAAACTCAAAATTCTAAGGACAACATCATTTTCTCTGATGTGGAAACCAGATAAGTTTCCAATGCATGTCCTATAATACAATTATCAGCATAAAGGATGCATGAAAAAAAAACCCAACTAAAACAACCACATACCCATCTTTAAATTAAAATTGGTGTCAAAAAATCTTTAAATTAAAATTAACACAGAACCTGAACCAAGCTGTCCATGATTATTCCATCCAAAGGCTATGTAATTTCCTTCCTCTGTAACAACCACTGTATGGTTCCTCCCTGCTTCGGCCTTGACAATCTTGTATCTTCAGCTCAAGTTACTGTCAACGAAATTTAGCACTTCAAGAATTAATTATAGAAAAAAAACACTAAAGTTGGCAATAAAAAATTAACCTTTAAATTGAAAATGAGTAAGACCAACACAAAACTTAGCATTTGATTAAAGAGTAAAAATGGTATTAAGATTTGGGGAAACCGTGAGATTGTTTCATACCCCAAAATGGTACTAAGATTTGGGAAATACTACGAAAGAATGATATAGAGAAAAACCCAGAATTTGATTGAAGTGTAAGATCAAAGTGAACACAAATTGGGATAGTGAAACTACCTTTGGAATCATCAAACGCTAACCAAGGCAGTGTGCTTTGTTTCGTTGTCAGAGTCCTCCATGATGAGTAGAAGAAATTTAATTCACAATCAACAAATTCTTCCATTCCACTGCTTTGGTTCCTAATCAGAAACGGAAGAAAATCAAAGTCAAACTAAATCAATCTATCCGCTTGAAATGTTAACCTATTCATCCATCTTTGCCACAGTGACGTTTGATTCATGGGGGGAAATTGGAGAAATTGGTGCCATTTAGAAAGTGGGGGGAAGAAAAGATAAATCAGGTGAGTGAATATGAACCTTAAAAGCAAACCCAGTCACCGTTGGGCCTTCAGCTACTCTGTTTGCCACCGCACACTGCCAACCAAACAGATCCACAATAGACCCTCCCACCGTCGCCTCCCTTCTGCCGCTCTCCGCTCTGATCATTCTTCATCGTCCAGACGCATGCCCAGGCATCACCCTTCCATCGTACACCAGACGTGACCGAGGACTCTTCACATCGCCAATCAAACGCCACCGTATAGCCACCTCGTCGCCCTCTGAGCCATCGTCTTCCGGCTTCTGTGCCCTTACCAGTCTCCTCTGTGCCACCGTCTTCCGGTTTAACGTTCATTCGCATAATTGGAAAAACGGTGGAGGAGATGGTGGAGGAGGAGGGTTACCGAGTGCTTAATTGGAAAAACGAGTAGTTATGCCAATTTTAAAATTTAAAATTTATGTAAAACAGTTTTAGTCGGTTTTTTTTTTCTTCTTCTTATTATCTGCTAGGGTCAATTTTGGCATTGTAAAAACAATACCAACAAAGGTTTTAAGGGCAAATTAGTAATATTAAAAGCAGGACACAAAAACTTCAACTCTCCCATTATCTATTAGTATAGATAGATAAAAACATATTTAACCCATTTAGTTAAGAATAAAACATTGGTTAAGCCAACTTCATAACAAACACCATGGAATCGTACATGGTCATGGGATATATCTATACTTCTATATAAGGAGGATACTTGAATTTTGGTTTGCACATTTGATAATGACTACATTACCCCTATAACTGCACATTTGGCTAAAACTAATTTGTTAGTTTTTTTAATCAACAAAGAAAAAATAAAATTGATTTCTTAGTGTTTATGGGTAGTTTTAATTTCAATTTTGAACAAGGAAAAGAACATGAAACTGATTATGTCCACTGCACAATCGGTGTCTTGGAGGGTGCACGAAAAACTGGATAAAACTGATGTACCTGATTTAAATTTTAAAGAGGTTGAAACTTAATTTTGTATGGCTAGTTTTAACGTTACGAAACTTGTTTTTAATCTTATCCGTCAGTTTTCATTTTTTTAAAAAAATTTAAATTTTAAATAGAAAACTAACGGCATTGTTGAGACAGAAGAAAGAAAACTGGAACCCACAATGCACTTCCGCACTCCCTACCTTGGCAATTCTTTCTTTTGGTTTCTTATGGAAACTTTCCCCACGGCATTTTCCTCTTGTTTCTCTTTTACTCTCTGAAGCAAAGAGACAAATGGATTGGTTTACCAATTATTGGGGTCTCTCTCTCACACACACAGAGAACATAGCCTATGTTTCTTCTCTACTACTTTCGTCTCTTTCTATATCTATCTCTCATTCAGTTTCAAAGCGTTTTTAATTTTCTGTTTCATTCAGTTTCTTCTAGTGATAATAGTTATCATACACACACAGAGAGAGACCCATGGAAAGAGAGCACAAAATGCTCACCGGGGGTTTTCGACGGAGAAAATGGCACTCACATAAAAAAATCAGAAAACAGGGAACGCGACAATGTAGGTGTCGAGGTCAAACGGAGTTGCGAACTATGAGGACATGTAACACAGAAGATACAAAAGGCATTGAGAATTGAAGCATCAAATTCAAATTCAAGTTGACTCAGTAGATTTTGAAGAAAAGGGTGTTTCCTTTGCTCGAAGAATTCAATTTTCATATCAATTTTGGTAATTTATTGTAACACTATCTTTATGTATTTTTCTCTCCTTTATATCATCTATAAATCTGTGTTGAACATTATTTACATTGTGACAGGGATGATGAAATCTGAAATTGAGAATTTGATTTGATGTTCTTGATGCCTAGGTCCTGTTTGATTAAATGCTTAAATCATTCAATTATGTGAAGTTTGTGTCTATACCTATCATTGTCTTCCGAATTAAAGCATCTCTATTCCTTAATTCAAATCTCTTTCATTACTTATCTATTTGAAATTATTAGTAGTTTGATGTGCTCCTGCTTCACATAATTAATTATTTGTGGTCATAAAGTTTAAAACTAAACAAACAATGAAAGATACAGATTGGTTTACTTTAGCAATTCACATAATTCAAAACCAACCCCAGACACACAAAAAAAACATAAAACTCATTCCCTTACATAGAAGATATAGATTAGCATAGAAAATGTTATGATTGGAAATTTATATGGACATGCTGATTTGTAGGTAAACTAAATAGACTCTGAAGTTTATAGTAGTTGAATAGGCAAGGTAACTGACAAAAATCTATTGCCCATTTGACCACCATATTGTTATTGTTATCACTTATCATATTATTTTCATTTTCATTATATGGCTCTTCAACCTTAAAGTGGTGGCTTCCTCTTCTATTCTTCAGATATTTGTAATAGATAACATCATTTAAACTTTTGTTGTTTTTGCTCTTTTCAGATGTTCTTTAGTGACATTATACGCAACTTATTGACAGACCAACAATTGGGTCTGCACATCATTTTGGTTAATACTATAATCGATATTTACGAATGAACTAAATTTAATTCATAGGAACATTATTTTTTTCATTGCATTTGGATAAATATCCATTCGGTATTAAAATATTTTACATTTTATTTTTCGAATGAGTTAGTTGAATGGAACTGAAGTTATTCATTTGTTAATTTAATATACGGGTTCTTAACTCGGGGTGTTTGGTTCAACAGGGAGAGGGAGCAAGTCAGCAAGTGCAATAGAGAAGTAGAAGAATGGTGGGTTGGTTTTGATGGCAACGAAGAGCTATGCCAGCATGGATGTCTTGAACCAAAAGAGAGAGAAATGAATAACACAAAGCAATGTGAGTGAGACTGTGTTATACATCGTAAGAGTTAGAATGGGAATTGAGGGCAGAGGAACTTGATTCTCTCAAAAGAGATGCGTAGAGAATACGTGACAACTACCATTGGAATGAAACGGAAAATTTACATTTTGTTACAAACATTTTGCTCAGATCTGGATGGATTTATGTGAAATTCTATTAGAGTATTACTGAAGGCAGTTCTAATTATAATGGTTCACATTTAATTTTGTTCCGTCCAAATACCTCAGGTGGGAGATACTCGGGCGAAGAAGGTCTTGCGAGTGTTTTGGAATTAGCTTGACAGAATTGGAATTCTGCTCCTACGTATCCAAATGGGAATCAAAGCAAACGTAGTTCTAAGTGAGGGGGTTGGACCCCTTGATGAGCCTCTGTTTGACTGGTTTTATAACTAGTAAAGACCTTGGCTTTGTGCTAATTTTATATCATTTTTACCCAAATTAGACTTGATTGTCTCTAAGTAGTATTTTGAGTTTGTAAAGTGTTTTTAGGTTAATTTAGTTGATTTAGAGTTAAATAAAGTACTTATGTTATTTTCTGTTTTTCAGGTTAATAAAATAAAATAAAATAATTCTGGTTCGCCCCGCGAAGGTTATCTCGCCCCGCGAGTCACCCAGCCCTGAAAAGTCAGAGACAATCACGGTTTACCCGTGTTGAGGATCACGGCTGTGGCAGTTTTGAAGTTGAAGCGTTCGCCTCGCGAGCATTCATTCGCCTCGCGAGCCCTTGAAGTCAGAACATAATTGCTGTCACTGGAACCTGAACTGGTCATGAAGATTGGGCCATAACTTGGGCTGTAGATGTCGGTTGGAACTGAAACCGGTGGCAAATGAAAGATCAAACAAAGAGATTTAACTCTCATGAAGACCATTCTTCCAAACAGAGCCGTTTTGAAGGGCTTTAATCCATGTGAAGTCAGAGGCGTTTCAGCTGCCCTATGAGTTGAATGTGGACATAACTCCCTCATCTTAACTCATAATTAAGCAAATTAAGTGGCTTTGGAAAGCTAAGAGGCAGAGGTTGAAGTTAATAAAAGGAGCATTCAGATATTGAGAGAGGTGTGAGTCATAGTTAGTCAGAGGGCTAGTCAGTTTTGGCTAGTCTTAGCTAGTCAGTAGTTGTAGTTTGTTTTGTTTCCTTTTCTACTTATGTTTGTTATGGAGAACTAGTCTCCTAGATTAATCTACTGTAATTGGCTTCTATCCATACTTGAGGTTCTTGTATTTCCTGTTTTCATTTCCTTTTCTCTTTTCAATGCCATGCTTTATATTTCTGTTTGCTTAATTCAGGAGTATATTGTGTTGTGTTGGTTTATCTCAGTGATATCATGTTCCTATATATAATCGCGTTTGCTTAATTCGCGTGTGTACGTTTCGTGTTCGCTTAGTTCACGAAGTGCTTAACCCCGTTTGCTTAATTCGGGAATAGGGACATATATCTGTAGTAGTGGTTCCGCTTGTGAATTATTGCTACAACCGGGAGGGGATTAGAATCTGCTTAGGGCTAGGAATTTTCATGAACCGATGATAGTTGGGAAACCAAAAGCAGTAGGTTAATCGCTTTAGTTTATTTGTTAAACTGTTTTACTGCTCTGTTTTCTTTCTTTGTTCTGTTTTGTTTTATTTATTTTAGTTTCAATCCAAAACCCCCCATTTCTAACTTTTTCTGTTAATAATAACAACACCTAAGAGTCCTTGAGAGACGATCCGAGTTGTCGCTCTATACTACATTATTTTCATAACCGCTCGTTCTTTTTGGCGCGTGGCGACAGCGCGTTCAAAAATTGGCGCCGTTGCCGGGGACTCTGGTTTGTTGTTATTAATAGAAAAAAAAAATAAAAAAAATCTTTGCTAATTAGTTTTGTCTGTTTTGTCTGGTTGTGAATATTAGCACCCCCCATGGATAATTATATGTATGGTTGCATGCCTAATGTTTACTATGAACCTCCACCATGCATATATTTTCCTGATTTTATTGGTTTATCACACTGGTTGCCAAGGTTTAGTGGTTTTGCAGGTGAGAATCCGCATGAGCATCTGAGGGAATTCCAGATTGCTTGTTCTATAATGCTGAGACCTGCAGGAATAACAGAAGATCACATTCAGATGGAAGCTTTCCAATTTTCACTTGAAGGTGCTGCAAGAGATTGGTTGTATTGTCTTGATGGGAATTCCATCTCAAGCTGGTTTGATTTGAAGGAAGCCTTCCTGTGTAGATACTATCTTGCCTTCAGAGCTGCACCTTCCGAACCTTCCCTAGAGGACCTGTGCAAACAGATGACTGCACAGATAAATGCACAAATGGAAGCAAACTTTCTTGAATTTCAACAGAAGATGGAGGCTGAATACCAGAGGGACCAAGCTGAATCTCGAAAGTTGTGGGCTCTAATTGATCAAGTTTCCGCCAACTCGGCTGCGATGCTAACTCCACAGCCCCTTGAAGAACATACAGAGTCACAAGTTATTCTTGAAGATATTTTTGATGATGATTGTGATAATATTTCTGTTGATGATGAATTGTGTGTTGAATCCCCTGATTCTAATTCATGTACTGATTGTTATTGTGATGGTGGCACTGCTTTGTGTATACACTGTTATGCAGCTTTATATTGTTCAGGAAACAAAGAAAATGAGGATCAGGAGGATCAGGAGGACATCTGCTCCCCCGTGCCTGAAGATGATGAAGAACCTTTGGGAGTTGATGATCTAAGTAAATCAAATGCAGGTGTTGAAAGTAATGGGGTGGATGAACTAATTGCTGAATTTCCAGACATTCAAAATTTTTCTGATTCATTTTATTGTGATATATGTACTGACTCTACTAATTCTAACTTTTGTGTGGTGTGTGCTGAAATTTCTGCATGTATAGCAGGTGATAACTTTGTTAGTGCAGTGAATGAAGACCTTGCAGAAGTTGAAGCAGCACCGGAGACACCAGCTAACTGTCAGCCACTTCCCCCTGTGGAACCAAAAGCTTTGGATTTTGCACCTTTGGATTTTGCACCATGGCCGGTCCAAGAGGTTGAGCCCCACTTCTATTGGGGAGACTTTGTAGAGAAAGCGGTCGTCTGTGACCCGAGAAGGAGTGAGAAGTCCGCCGCACTCGGTGAAGTCATCATAATTGTCAAGTGCTCACCCCCACATAAAGGCTGCAAGTCATGGAAGCATGGAATGAACTTCTACTCTTTGTCCATCACGTGGGCCTTATGCTACAAGCAATGGGATCCTGGTGGAACCGCCCTTCAATGAGTTTTTCTTAACCCTTATCTCTTTTAATTTTCTTTTTCTTGCTTTATTTCTGTTTTATTTTCAATAAAGCTCCTGAATAATTTGAGAAGCTCAGGAGTTGTGTTTGTGTCTTGGTTATGGCAAGTTTATTGGATTTTATTAATTTTTGCATAGATTGATTGCATGATAGTGTTGACTGTTTTCCCCCTAGGACTTGAAAATTTTAGAAAAATGATCCCCATATGATTGAAAACTGAACTTTGAGATTTTATTATGATGGCATGATTTATGATAAGTTTGGGGTGATAGGAAGCACACACTAGGGATAGAATCTCTGTCAAGCAATTTGTATGAATGTCCAGGTGAGGTTTTGAGCCTCCAACATGTTTTAAACTGTGAGAAAATCACTTTTGATTGCACTTTCCTGAATTTGCTTGAATCTCTTTTTGATTTGCATGATTATATGTTTGTTTCAAATGATTTAGGCATTTTCCTTGTAAATAGCTACTTAGCCTAAAAATAACCAATTCCTAATGCATGTTCCCTAGTTAGCCCCATTGAGCCTATTAGCCTGTTAATTCTTGATAACCTAATGTTATAAGCCCAAAAATCTGGAAAATCATGTTAACCCGATCTTAGGATTAGGAGAGCATGTAATCTTAGAATGGGTGCAAGAAACTAAGTTTGGGGTGGCTGCAAGGTGTAACATGTTGTTTGGGATTGAGAAAAAAAATTTATGTAAAAAAAAAATGGTGAAAAAAAAATAAAAGAAAAGAAAAACAGAAAAAAAAAAGTGCAAAAATGCCAAAAAGAAATAAAAAGGTTGTAGTCACCCAGAAGCATAGAGAAAAAAATTAAGAAAGGAACTTGAGTGAATTTCAAAGTGTAAACAATGTTCATGCTCTCTTAGTTCCTAGGGTCTTCAGCCTAGTTCCTTTGTATATCCTACCCTTAGCCAGGCCCCATTACAACCCATAAAAGACCTGTTGATGTTGCTTGCATGTTTTCTGTGGGAATCATTTTGAGATGAAAATCAAATTTATGGGAAGTGCTCTTAAAAGTGAAATTGAGTGAAAGCCTGACACAAACTGAGCGATTGAGTGAACATAAATTTCCCTTGTGAGGAAGGCAGTTGTTTGAATTTGGTGATCTCCCTTTTGTGTGTGACTTAGATCCCTTGCTTAGATTTATGATTGCCTGAAGGATGAAATTCTCAACTGTTTAGAATAAATGATTGTGGGGATTGCTTTGTTTAAAAGGGGGAACATTGAATTATTTTGATAAATTGCTTGAAATTTGTGTGAAAGTTAATTGAGTCCTTAAGCTTGCCATGTTTTGCCAGGTCTTGAGTCTTTTTAATTTTTTGAGTTTTAGTTTGCTTGGGGACAAGCAAAGTTTAAGTTTGGGGTATTTTGATGAGCCTCTGTTTGACTGGTTTTATAACTAGTAAAGACCTTGGCTTTGTGCTAATTTTATATCATTTTTACCCAAATTAGACTTGATTGTCTCTAAGTAGTATTTTGAGTTTGTAAAGTGTTTTTAGGTTAATTTAGTTGATTTAGAGTTAAATAAAGTACTTATGTTATTTTCTGTTTTTCAGGTTAATAAAATAAAATAAAATAATTCTGGTTCGCCCCGCGAAGGTTATCTCGCCCCGCGAGTCACCCAGCCCTGAAAAGTCAGAGACGATCATGGTTTACCCGTGTTGAGGATCACGGCTGTGGCAGTTTTGAAGTTGAAGCGTTCGCCTCGCGAGCCCTTGAAGTCAGAACATAATTGCTGTCACTGGAACCTGAACTGGTCATGAAGATTGGGCCATAACTTGGGCTGTAGATGTCGGTTGGAACTGAAACCGGTGGCAAATGAAAGATCAAACAAAGAGATTTAACTCTCATGAAGACCATTATTCCAAACAGAGCCGTTTTGAAGGGCTTTAATCCATGTGAAGTCAGAGGCGTTTCAGCTGCCCTATGAGTTGAATGTGGACATAACTCCCTCATCTTAACTCATAATTAAGCAAATTAAGTGGCTTTGGAAAGCTAAGAGGCAGAGGTTGAAGTTAATAAAAGGAGCATTCAGATATTGAGAGAGGTGTGAGTCATAGTTAGTCAGAGGGCTAGTCAGTTTTGGCTAGTCTTAGCTAGTCAGTAGTTGTAGTTTGTTTTGTTTCCTTTTCTACTTATGTTTGTTATGGAGAACTAGTCTCCTAGATTAATCTACTGTAATTGGCTTCTATCCATACTTGAGGTTCTTGTATTTCCTGTTTTCATTTCCTTTTCTCTTTTCAATGCCATGCTTTATATTTATGTTTGCTTAATTCAGGAGTATATTGTGTTGTGTTGGTTTATCTCAGTGATATCATGTTCCTATATATAATCGCGTTTGCTTAATTCGCGTGTGTACGTTTCGTGTTCGCTTAGTTCACGAAGTGCTTAACCCCGTTTGCTTAATTCGGGAATAGGGACATATATCTGTAGTAGTGGTTCCGCTTGTGAATTATTGCTACAACCGGGAGGGGATTAGAATCTGCTTAGGGCTAGGAATTTGCATGAACCGATGATAGTTGGGAAACCAAAAGCAGTAGGTTAATCGCTTTAGTTTATTTGTTAAACTGTTTTACTGCTCTGTTTTCTTTCTTTGTTCTGTTTTGTTTTCTTTATTTTAGTTTCAATCCAAAACCCCCCATTTCTAACTTTTTCTGTTAATAATAACAACACCTAAGAGTCCTTGAGAGACGATCCGAGTTGTCGCTCTATACTACATTATTTTCATAACCGCTCGTTCTTTTTGGCGCGTGGCGACAGCGCGTTCACCCCTATTTATAGAGATGTTTCAGTGTAACAGTCTGAGTGGGACTGTTATTGAGATCCTATTTGTTAGGATCGGATTGTTATTGCAGTTAGACAATGATAAGGATAAGGCTCCGAGTTATGCGGAGGGATATTAGGACCAGCGAGATATTCGGCCCAGTCAGTTGTGACTGGATAGCTCGGGGCCGAGATATCTTCATCCGTGGCCTGCCGTGGAATAGGCCCGAGTAGTTATCCTCGGGTGTCAAGTGTATTAATAGGTCTTCGGCTTTATTGGAGTTCGGGTCACGACCCACCTATAAGAATGAGCTCGGTCGTGTTGACAATTCACGGCCTTATATCCTCGGTCAGTACAGAAGCCCCCCGAGCTCCGAGCATAAATAAGTGCAAGAGCTGACAAGTATTAAACCGAGCTTATTCTTCGGAACCGAGCTTATTCTCCGGCCATATAGACTTCCGTATTCCCAGCTGTCAATTCAACCAAACCTTCCCTCTTGTCAGAGAAGGCAATCATTTCCCCTAATCCTTCTGCGGCACGCTACAGGTGAGCAACCCTAGAGTTCCGCGCCCATTTAATAAGGGGAAATCAAAAGTAGCGCCTTTGGGCTTCCTGAAACGTGGGCCGTTGATCATATCATCAACTGCAGCAGCTATAAATATCCCCTTTAACTCCAACTTCCCTTCACCTTGCCTATCTTCCTTCGCCCTTCGTCTCCATTTTTCAAGTTTCTGCCATCACTCTCCTGTCTGTTATTCTCCAGGTACGCCCAGTCTTCTTCCCTCCTTCGTGCTTCTAAGTTTAACTTCTGCTCCCAGATATGAGTTCAACCGAGTCTTCTGAGTCTAACACCTCGCCTCTGATTGAGCACGAGGTTTCCCCCATTGGAGGTTCTCCTTCTACTTCCTCCGTTCCTTCACAGGAACCGAACATCAGACAGGTGGCACCGTCCTCCTACAGGTCATCTTCCACCGAGTCTGATTCCTCTGGGTCCGATTCTTCGGGGTCTGGCTCTCCCTTCCCCCGAATCTCCAAACCCGCCGTTCGCAAACAACGCCTAAGGGTTCCAAAAGACCCTGTCCCCGATATTACCCTTCCTGGGTATACCTGTGTTAAAGGCGAGGTTGGGACATTTTTCTCTGACTTTCAGACTTCAGATTCAATTGCTCAACTTCGGTCCCAGATTAATATCTCGGCGTCCGGAGACAAATCTGAGTTTATTTGTTCCCCATGCTCGAGTACCGAGTATGTTTTTCTTAGGGCTCGTCCTTCTGAGCCCCCTTTCACATATATGTATAAGACACTGTTTGCCCAGCTGCGCGTCTCTCTTCCTTTCACTGAGTTCGAGTGTGACGTTCTGAGAACCATGAATGTCGCACCTACTCAGCTTCATCCCAACAGTTGGGCTTTTATGAAAGCCTTTCAAATTTTGTGTAAATACCTCGGGATGGAGCCCACTACTCCAAAATTTTTGTATTTTTACCAAACAAGGTTTAGTGAGAAAACGGGATGGATTTCCCTTAATGGGCTGAACAGAAGAGGACTGGTTAGTTTATATACATCATCGTATAAAGACTTCAAAGTCGGCTTCTTCCAAGTTCGCCCCTTGGGCTCTCACTCTTCCCACTTCTTTGACGAAAATAGATGCGCCAAGTTTCCTTTATACTGGCAATCATCTCCCACCAAATTCGTCGGTTTCGAATACCAATCCCTTCCTGCCGAGGATAGACGAGATATAGATATATTAGAAAAACTTCCTCGGCCTCTCCATTGTGGGCGTCTTCTGAAACTCCCCTTCTCATCTACTCCGAGAACCGACTTAAAAAGTAAGTGTTCGGCAATTTAGTTTTTAAATCTTTTCTGTATGTGTTGCTGTACTAACAACTCTTCTTTTTGGCAGTCATTATGGGGAAATTCGACTTCTCCAAGCTTTTGAAGTCTACCGCGAAAGAGGGTCAGGGTCCCTCCACGACCGAGAAGAAGAAGAAAAGACTTCCTCCGGCCACTGCCAAGGCCTCTGCCAGGGGGGCTTCATCATCCGCCCCTCAAAAAAGAAAGAGGGTAGAGGTAGTGGCTGATGCCGAAGACTCTTCCCCTCCTCGCTCAAGTCCCCCACACCCTACCACTCACGAGATGGGAACTACGGGGCGAGAAGGACAACCCCCTCCTTCCACCGAGTTGAAGTGGTACAACACTTCTCTAAAAGCAGGGACTTCATCTCTCTGGGGCGAAGATTTCAACCCCTTCCCTTCTTTCGACACGAACTTCCTAAAGCCCACTGATCTCCTGCTAATGAGGCAACAAGGGGCTCAGTCTAGCATGGAGTCTATCTCAACCTACTGCATCCGAGCTGCTGCCTTGGCCCGCTTTTGCAGCCGAGATTTAATGGAAGCTGACAGGAAATCCCGGCATCTGGAAGCTTAACTTGCTTCTATTGAGAAGCTGAAGGGGGATTTTACCCGGACCTCCACGGAGCGTGACGAGCTGGCCAAGGCTAATAATCTCCTGAATACCACCATTACCGAGCTGAATGGTCAGAACTCCGAGCTTAACTCCAAAGCAAAATTTGCTGAGGAGAGTAAAGCTCGGGCTGAAGAAGGTAGAGCTCGTGCTGAAGAGGAGCTTAAGAAGGCTCAAGCAGAAATCGAGCAACTTAAAGCTGCCCTGGAGGCCGAGACTAAGGCCAGGATGGAGCTCCAGGAGGATCTAAAAGAGGCCACTAACTGCATTATTGTCGAGCATCGGAAAGGTTTTGACAAAGCCATTGCTCAAGTTGAAATTCTCGCCCCGGGGGTTGATATTTCAGGTGTCGATGTGACTAAAGAGGTGTTGAACGGGGAACTTGTTCCCATTATTCCCGAAGAGGAGGAGGAGGTGGAAGGGGCAGAAGATTCTCCCGAGGATCACATCGAGGCCGAAGAGAGTCATAGGGATGAGTGACTGTATTCTTTGTTTCTGTTTTCTTCATTCCTTGTAATGGGCTTTTGCCCTTGTAACCTCGGTTGATTTAATGAGAATTCCTCCACTATTTTGATGACTTCTTGTTCCTCTTGTTTGGCCGAGATATCCTTTGGAATATTTTTATACTCCGATGTTGTGTTGACTTGTTCAAACAAGTCCTCGGCTTAGGCCGAGGTGTTCTGCCGTCCGTATCAAAAACGGATAGTAGTTGTCACACGTGAAACACATGATTCACGCTTTACGTATGTGGTCACACATTATGTGCTTTGGAAACCACAGTGGGCTCATGCAATTACTGCTTTTTGCTGAGTTTCGAGGTTTGTTTTTTCAACAAACCTTTTTCCAGCGCATATTTTTTCCTTTCCAACGCTTCTCGCCCCTTATAAATAGGGTTGTTTCACTGCTTCACTTATTCATTCTTCATTCTTTTCCAACAGCCAAATTCGTCTTCCTTCAACCCGAGTAGTTCTATAATAGTGTTTTAGGGGTTTACGCTCCTCTCTCCCAGTTAACATCCTTTTTCGAGCTTTATAGCTGCCAAAAAGGATGTAAGTGGGAGATGGGATCCAGAATTCCTTTTATGCTTTAATCCTTCAGAAAGGATGTAAACTGGGAGAATAGCAGTCTTCGGGCGTGGAGAAAGGGGTAGAGGCCTTCTACTCCCGGAGCAAGCCAAGCACCTCATCGTCCAGCTTTCTCAGGGGGAAGTGGTTACTTTTCCCCTTGAGGGAAAGTCGTGGTGCCCGATACTCGACTTGTACCTTGTTTTTACTTTAGGCATTGTACTCGATTTTATTAAAAAAAATTAACGGCTCGAACTCGGCCTTCCGATCACAGTTTTGTTCTTCTTACTGTTCGTATTGTATTTCACTTGAATACTCTCAAAGGCTCGAACTCGGCCTTAAAACTTAATTGGCTCGAACTCGGCCTTCAGGCTCAAACTTGGCCTTAAAAAATTTAATGGCTCGTACTCGGCCTTCAAGCTCGAATTTGACCTTTTACATTTAATTGGCTCGAACTCGGTCTTCAGGCTCAAACTTGGCCTTTAAAAAATTTAATGGCTCGTACTCGACCTTCAGGATCAAACTTGGCCTTTAAAAAATTTAATTGGCTCGAACTCGGCCTTCAGGTTCAAACTTGGCCTTTTACATTTAATTGGCTCGAACTCGGCCTTCAGGCTCAAACTTGGCCTTTAAACTTAATTGGCTCGAACTCGGCCTTCAGGCTCAAACTTGGCCTTAAAAAATTTAATGGCTCGTACTCGGCCTTCAGGCTCAAACTTGGCCTTAAAAAATTTAATTTTAGCGGAATAAATACATCGGCAAATTAAGAAAACAGAACAATGTCCATAATAAATTCTTTTATTGGAAAAAAAAAACGAAGTCTACGGTGTGCCTCGTTAAAACCTTCTCGGTCAAAACCCTTTTTGGGACAAAATACCGAGGTAGGAAAAAGAGTACATCACCTGACTATATACATCGACTTTAATAAAATTTTAAATGAGAAGCATTCCAAGTTCTCGGGATAGGCTTCCCTGACAATTCTTCTAACCTATATGCTCTGTTTCCCAAGTTTTCTACCACTCGGAATGGCCCTCCCCAGTTTGCCGCTAGTTTGCCTTCTGTATGATCCTTCCTGGCTTCTCCTTTCATTCTCAGCACCAAGTCTCCACGCAGGAAACTCCTCGGTTTCAATTTTGAATTATATCTCCGAGTTGCTCTTTGTTTGCAGGCTTCCTCCCTGATTTTAGTCTCCTCCCTGATTTCCTCTACCAAGTCAAGTTCGACCCTTAAGTTGCTTTCATTCTCATTCTGCTCATGTTGCATACGTCGGAAAGACGGCTCACCAACCTCCACTGGGATCATGGCGTCTGTTCCATATGTAAGCCTGAAGGGTGTTTCTTGAGTAGTGGATTGAGGCGTGCAGTGGTAGGCCCAGAGGATACTTGGTAACTCTTCTGCCCAAGCTCCTTTGGATTTTCCCACTCTCTTCTTCAGTTCTCCGAGAATGACCTTGTTGACTGCCTCGGCTTGCCCATTGGTTTGGGGATGTTCAACCGATGTGACGTGGTGTTTAACACCGAGGTTGACATAGAATTCTCGCAATGTCTTATCTATAAACTGTCTTCCGTTGTCTGTGACGATTTCAAAGGGAATTCCGTGCCTACAGATGAGGTTTTTCCACACAAACTTTTGTACCTTCTCGGCGGTAATTTTCGCCAAAGGCTCTGCTTCAATCCATTTTGTAAAGTAGTCCACTGCTACCAGGAGAAATTTGACTTGACCTTTGGCTACAGGGAATGGCCCCAGTATATCCATTCCCCACATAGCAAAAGGCCAAGGCGAGTTTAATGTGTGAAGTCCTTCGAGTAGGGTACGACTTACATTGGAAAATCTTTGACACTCATCACATTGCTTCGTCCACTCAATGCAATATGCTCGGATGGTAGGCCAATAGTACCCTGCTCGGACTACCTTGGAGGCCATTGACCTGCCCCCGCAGTGAAAACCACAGATTCCTCTGTGAACTTCTTCCATGACATATTTTGACTGTGCCTTTGTCAGACATTTTAGCAATAGTACCGA